>JAHZNB010005139.1:0-10026 GCA_027744295.1 Callyntrura guangdongensis
GGTAGTCGCCATGCCGGGCTTAATTGATTGAGTTAAAATTAAAGGATTATTTAAGTCACCCTTAAAAACAAAATTAACTTTTACAATGGGATTGGATTGCTAAAAGTAAATCAAGAAGTTGTATGATGCGTCGCATTTATTTTAGAGCTCAATGAAGGTTAAATAACAACCAAATTTATGTGGAGAATTACATGCTGTACGATATTGCCGCAGCTGCGGGCAAAAATGAGAAAACAAAAATAAATATCCTCTAAAATATCAGCCATATCATTTTATTTAAAAAAATCTGCTGTAAACAATTTCATATACGTATCTGAAAATAAGGATATATTATATGGAATGGAAGGATATACGGATAGGTATGTATATAGTGATATAAGGACCCCAAGCGATCCCTCCACCAACGACATATGTTATAGCCATTGTCACTGCGAGTTCACTACCGAAAACCCCATCCCAAACGGACTTTGACTTCAAAATAACTTTGACGACTCCTGTGGGTCACAAGGGTCAACCAATCTGGGTCAAACTTTGCAAAACGTAAAACTATATTTCGGCTATCTGCACAACATTTTGTGACGGCCACTGCCCCCAGTGGTTTAAGCGATCAGGCTCAAACTATCACTTACACAACCAGGGAACCTATGAAACCCTTGTGCCAAGTTTGAACGAAATCGGTCAAAGGGTGTGACCAGAAGAATGGTCACAGACGGACAGACAAACCGACCAAATTCAATACTAGTTTTCAGCTACGTAGTAATGTCGATTTTTTCTGAATCCTGTAAGGGCGGACATGAACACGAACCACATGGTTGCCGCTTCTAGGCAAAAAAGAAGTGACAATTTTTTGGCAAAGATTCGAGAAATAGGAAAAACCTTCACGTTAACCTAAAAGTACATTTATTCATCATATACATACCTTACGTGAGTTTTGATCATACAGGGGTTTAAAACTGCCTAGAATAACTATGTATTACCACTACCACTGGATGATACACAAACACCAAGAAAAACAAACAATGCAGCAGCAGTGAATTTCTTTCAGATTGCTTAAACAAGAGAAAAACTTGCCTTTGTTCTTAAGTTTGTTATGAGACAACCAGTAAACAAGACAGATGGAGGAGGAGAAAACAACAACTGGAGAAAGTTGGCGGCCTTTGCACTCTAGTAAACAAACTGATACTCGTTCAATCCCAACAATAAAGTGGTGAGAAGGTAAAAAAAGGAACACGACCCAAAACCCATACGGCATACAAAAGGCAAGATTGCAAAAGTCAACAATACTACACCAAATTATTGTCAGTATTATTGACATCGCAAGAACATTAATTTGCTAAAAGAACGAGGGAGGTAACTCCACTGTAACTATTTAATGCCTTATTCTATTTTTAAAATATAAAATGCCACGACGTGCAATTTAAACCATATAAAAATTCCGAGCATTTTTGTTTGAAAATTCCATCGTACATGTTTCACAACGACTCACCCCCGTGTATTCAGGAAATATTACATAGGCATTAAGTATAAGAGTACTATCGAAAATAATGTCAGGTTTATTTTCTATTCTATTATACAAAACGGACTTACTCAGCACTTCCTTCCATCCTCCCCGTTAATGTGGAACGGAAGGCTAAAGAGATGGACAAATTGGCTCACCTCACGTTTTTTTTTCTCTTCGTCTCTCAAAAAGTTGCCTACCTTTTCATGTGCCCATAAATCGTACACAAACCCAAGCTTTACTCCGTTATTCATATGCAGAGAGCTGCCTATACATTTACGAGCATCCATCACCCACTGTGGAGGCATATAAATGTCGTATAGTGCCACCAAAAATGTGAAAATAATATACATCCCAGTAAAAGTCACACAAATAAATAATCTGCTTTCTCCCTTACCAAGAACTCGGGAAAATGAACATCGTTAATAATTCCGTGCTTTTTACTAACTTATTCCGCTCGAGGCCCGTGTGCACATTTGTAACCAAAACAAGCTGAAACGTTGCTTAAATTAAGCAGAGAGAGAAAAGTACAATCGAAAAGATGGCAGAAGGAGAAGAAGATAGAGGGGCAAAGAGACAGAGCGAGTTGTGATAGGTAACTTACTTGTTTGCCCACGGTGCGGGCAGAAAGATCAACTTGCAGCCATAACACTACTCCCTACTGCTGTACTTTTTCCAACCCCTAACCAATGCGTTTTTATCTTATAGACTTATCATCACGCAACACACAACATTGTACGTTGTACGCAAGCAAAAATAACTCATTATATGCCCCTAGTAGTATCACCGTGATCTCTTTTGCTGCTTTCACCAGATTCACCACACACTACAGACAATTATATTGTTATACAACTTCCAAAATGAAATAGGCAGAATTCGCTATATTTTGGCGCTTTGGTTTTGTTTTAACTACGAGACTTTTAACGAACCACGTGTGCATTAGTGTAGTAGGTAGTTAGGTAGTAGGTCTGTACTACAAGTTCTCTGTCAGTTTTTTCTTAATAACTGCTTCTCAGTCATGGTGAAAGACAATACATTTGTATATCAATGAACGAGGTTACTAGTTAGTAGTGAAAGTGAGAACTAATATTGGCGCTTTTTCCTTTTCTTTCGGTTGGCGGCGAGGCACTTTAATACCAAAGAGAGAGAGAGAGATACGTGAGGAATGGTTAGGTAGTTGATATTTTGTGTAATTTAGCAGTTAGCAGCATCATTCCAGAAACTGCGACAAAACTTTCTCAGATATCACCATGTATTTTTAGTGGATTCGGATGACGATGATGATTATATGAATGAATATAAGTTTACATTGAAATGAAGGAGAAAGGAGATGCTTTCCTACAAGAAAAAGTCACAAAAACACTTTCTCACAAGTTGACAAAGACTCGGCGGGCGCGTTACCATCAACTTGCGTCTCTCTAGTTAAGGGGAAAAGAAGAAGAGCAAGTTTTTTTAGACAAGATATTTTTCCTCTGTTGATACTTCTTCTTGTTTCTTTCTCTACTTTTAAAGAATATTCGTACTATGTTCCTTACACACTTGTTTAAAATATATAGACAAAGAGACAGAGAGAGAGAGAGAGAGATCAGTGTCTACCTTTCTTAAGATACTACTACTCTTGTACAACTTGTCTGTGAGTTGAGAGCAGCAACGACCTTTTTGCATATGCTTAGTTATTCCAAGCTTGTTCCCAAATGTAAAATAAGTTGAACTATTTTAGATGAGTTAAAAGCAAGAGAATGACTCCTGTTAGCAGCCAGTTGTTTTCTATTTACAAGACCACATCATACAATCTACAAAGTTTGTGAGCTGTTACAAGCATCTAGTTTACCAACGCAGTGCAACGTCAACCAACCCGATTTCTATTACACTTTACCGACAAAGCTGATGACTAGACGGACGAAACAGAAAACCAAAAAAAATCTACCCGGACCACGAGACTTGCAGTTGCTACTCCAGAGCCATATCAACAAATTACTAGTTAAAGCATAGCTTTCTGTCAATATAAACCGGATACTGTGTATATATTCTTAAGTACAGGTTTTAAGACAAATTGTAATGTAGGTAGAGATGTGCCATTGCTCTTGTCTCTGGGATCGACACCCCATGACCATTGCTATAGCATTTGGTAGGCAATGGTGGCGTCCTTATCTGTTGTCTGTTTGCGCACCATTTTCACTCCACACACAGCTCTCACTGGTATAGCACTCCTCTTGTTAGTAAACCCAGACCACAACTTGAAACAAAAACGACCCTGAAAGCGCAAGTGATACTTCCTTTCCTACACTTGGCGATAGATGATGACATGCTTACCAATATTGTAAGAGTACTTGTCTATTTATTTTTAGGACTATAGTCGCAACAGCATACAACTTCATCGTATCCCTACATTTTTCCCCTTTACATGTCGCCGTGTAGCTTGTCTCAAGAGTTTTTTTTTCATCGACAACAGTCACAAAGTTGCCAGTTTTTTTGGAAAATAACGACGACTATACTTTCACTTGGCTGTTGTTGTTCTTCTTGTTGACTTGATATAATTTAATGTATCTAGCTAACTACCCAAACTTACATAAATACCAAGAGTACATAGACCTCCATATCTCTCTCTCTCTCTCGTCTTGTCATCTGCTATTTATACTTACAACCCTGTACATTTACTTACTCTGTGAATAGTTCCTTTTGCAATTTTTATTAGCCGACATGGCAGAAACTGTCGTAGGGCTGATAGTTGTTGGGAAAATGTTTTTTGGGAGGCATCTTCATATAGGCGTGTAGTTTAGCTCTACATACAAAAGTAGACTAGACATGTATTCCTTTTTTAGAGTTGTTTCTTGTTATTTTGTAGTTCCTCATCCTTATGAACATTCTCTTAACAATGATGATGTATTCTCATCAACTGTTATTACAGTCAGCTTTTCCGTATTCATAAATATAATATAATGCACATTTTACCACCACTATTTCTCTCAACAATTCCAGCTATCATCATTGTCGTCATCATTATAATACCTACGACGTATCATATCACATTGCCACAGTGTTGGTCTTTTTTCTTGGGGAAAACTCTACACAGCCTAACACAGTGTCTATTTCCTCACAAACAAATGTACATGCATAATAATATCTAGTTTTGTAAATTTTAACTCCCTCTTTCTGAAAGTCCTTGGGGAGACGCCGGGAAAAAGCAGAGAGCAACAAACGAAATTTTGTGAGCCGGGATGTTTTGTTGTTTGCTTCTGATGTTGTTGAATGTTAGTTATTATTACACACACAAGTAGTATTCATACAAGGGAAACGGAAAGGGTTCGTTTACATGCAGGAAGTTAGGGATTTGGTAATTTGGGAGTCTTGATGGTGAGAATGATGGTTGTGTTGCAGAGAACGCAATACGTAATGTAATATGAACATTGTAGGGGGAAAAGATAGGTAGGGCGAGGCAAAAAGCTGCCCGATGATGATGACAACTGGATGTTGTTCTTGGCACGAAAGGATTTCAACTTTTGTAAACTTCCCATATTATGGGGAAAAGTCAAGTAAAATGCTAATTGCATAAAAGTACACATTGAGGAGCAACAAAAAATTACAAACAATTTCCCAATTTATATGCAAGCTTAGTTGACATTGCTTTCGGGTTATTAAAACATTAATGGAATACAAATGCACCAAAGAGCAAACGAGTGGTAAATGCAAATTACGTGGGGATTTTTACTTAAAGTCGGAAATAAGCAAGCATAATCATACTTTGTCAATTATACCACCATGTTTGTTTCTCTCTTCATTAAAAAAATACTTACCACTTTACAGATGATACAAACGCGGTTTCATTGGAAGGAAACCGGCAATCCATCACAAGAGTTTCGCCTTGGAGTATTACTTTCGGAACCACCAATGTCACGTCCGAATTCCTTAATCCACTCATCCCTAAAAAACCACATCAGAAAGAAAAAAATAAGTGGTGTATTATGTAAAGAGTATAATGCGCAGTGTATCAACATGAAGATCACTGAAAGTAAAAGTATTCGAGAAGGCAAAAAAATGACAAAACATTTGTGACAGCTGAATAAATCGAGCCTTAGATATTGCCCTTTTTCTTCTATTACATGACATCGCAACAGAAACAAAACTACTCGAGTACCCAACAACATCAACATTTCTCTCCTCCCAAAATACTCGAAAAAAGTAAATCGTTTATCAGGAACTTGCAAGATGGGACGAGAGAACGAGAACTACGGGTTCTAGAGAGAGAAAACATGTATCCCTNCTCGAGTACCCAACAACATCAACATTTCTCTCCTCCCAAAATACTCGAAAAAAGTAAATCGTTTATCAGGAACTTGCAAGATGGGACGAGAGAACGAGAACTACGGGTTCTAGAGAGAGAAAACATGTATCCCTACCTAAGGGCAGTATAATATAGCAGGCAGATAAGGTTTACTTGTGTTTTTCTCTTTCAGTTCACAAGTGCACATTAAAGTACCTACGCAGAAATATTATAAGGTCGTGTCCATAATAGTATGCATGTAAGCCAGGCCACATCCTGGGCGCGTCCAAACATTTAAGAACAAGTCAGTTGACTTCCTCTTGTTAAAAAGTGGGTTCAAGTAATCTCCTTCCTACAGAGCATATACCAAACATTCCCAACAAACAAACAACCATGCATGTTGTTGTTGTTATTGTGTTTGTTGTTAACGCTTTGTGTTAATAAAACTTGGTACTACTAACACATCACGCTACCACCACCCACCGCACCACCACCATCACCAGTTTAGTTGTCGTTACTGCTGATGGTGTTGTTTTCGTGGTACTGTTTTCTTCTACTGCCTTTCCACACGATCCATTTCTGGTTGCTCCAAAAAAGCATTTTCCGTGTTTACTTCATTCTTGATAGCAGGAAGCAAGCTAGAAAGCAAAGCAACAACCAGAAAGAAGAAAACGCTTGACAGTGCCGGCATTCAGGATATTATATGGCCCACCAAGTTGAGCATCTGTAAGTGTTGATTTTAAGCATTATTGCTACACTTACTCGGCAACTTGGAAAAATCCAATGCCAGAAACATTCCAAACACTACGCAGTTTTCTCAAGTCCCAAAAGTAACACTTATATCGAAAAATACATATATAGATACATAATTCTACCAACAAACATACGGACGTCAGCAAAGACTTTGCAACTTGCAACCCTATTGCACTTTCCCCCTAGTAGAGAGACAACTGTTTTCCTTGTTGCTCTATAAACGAGTAACCCTCCCACCATGTACTACTACTCCTACTGGCTTTCCTCTACATCATTTTTAAGTGAACGGAAAAAGTGTGAAAGTAACAGCATATTATTACGCGCTTTTCTTGTTCCTCTCTTCAAGCTGGACTCCTTCCCCGGCTCACTTACACACTCTCTCACAGACACACACACAAAAGCTTTCGCATAAAGATGTGTGTAAAAGTGAGTAAAACTGTCTCATCTTCTCTTTTCTTCTCGTGTGCTCTCTTAGAAAGCAATGTAATAATATCACAGGAGAAAAAAACTTTTCAGCTTACTCCTACCATATGAAGAAGAATGATGTATTTAAGAGATCATATAATGTTTTTAGTTTCCTCTTTCCTTGTCGTAGTCAAAAAGTATCCTCCTCAGCTGCACTTTTTTCCTCTTCTCAACTGCCACCACCACCAAGCCAACCCCTGTGTCTTTGTGATTGTGTCTGTGTGTAAGAAGATTCTTTGCTGTCTGGTATGTGGGAAGAGAGTGTGTGCCTGGTGTTAATGCGTGTAGGTAGTGGTGTAATAGCATTGCACTTACACATTGTACTATTAGTAGTCGTAGTAGTAATTCCGCACTGACTACATCTCTCTACAACATTTCCTCACCCTGTTCTCTTGGTTCAGTTTCTTAGAACAGCCGACTGGATTTTTTATTATATATAAAAACGCTTAAAAGCAACTCATCGCGTGAGATGTTGTTGGATACGTGACATTTATGGCACAAGTGTGTTTATAATACTGCCAACATGATGGATGTTATGACCAGGACTAAAATAATTAAAGAGAATCTATAAATTACGGAAAAAATACTCACAATCTTATTTTTCTTTCGCGGGATGCTCTGAACTCTCTGGTCACGAAGAGAGCAAGCGAGCAAGAGAAAAAGGATGCATGTTTATAGTCATGTACGGGTGCAAGGCTATAAAAATCGCGCTACACCCTAATGGCTAGGTGGAATCGCACATAACAAGTCAAGTCACTCTACAAACTTGTTCCCACTGCGGTATCATGTGCACCACTGTTGCAATAATGTAACGTGGTACTAGTGCAGTGTCATCACATCCTAGTAGCGGCCTCGGCAAATAACTTTTTTTACTTTTACAGCTAAAATATTACGATGGCAGAAAACGAAAGAGAAGGAGAAAGTAGATATAATATGGCTTGGTTTTTCAGGATAAAAAGAAAGTAGGAGAAAGCTATCTAGGGCTCCTTTACGTATTTATTTACACTCCTTTTGCTTCACAAATCTGCAACCGCCTTTTACAAGTCAACGCAGCATTCAACATTACAAATATTAGTGTAGGAGAAATATATACCGAACATAAAAAATGTTAATTGAAATGTATTAACTGTATATGTTTGAGAGCACACAGGATGTACTTTTTAAAATGTAGTAAAACTGGGTAAATGGTGAGTTTGTACTTTGTACATGTCATATAGCAGGATCACATATGTCTCTAGTCCTGTACAGATGGTGTTTATAAAATATTTACAGAACACTCTTTCTTTGGCTCGAGAAAATGCAAATAATTCAAATGTTTGTAAATGCAAACTTGTGGAAAGCAACTGCTGGTGATAATGATATTACTCGTTATTAAGGCACTATAACTTTTCCTGTGATTTGTGAGTGGGAGATGTTCAGGAATGTGGAACATAAATATAGACGTGATACAAAAGTATTACAAAGCGCGTATATTATCTCATGTGGTAAAAAAATAATGTATGTTACTCAACGGAAGTATCAAAATGCACAAAATGCATGCTTAAAGTATCCCGATTGACAGTCTGTTGATCCGGCGTACTCGCTAATTTTTTTCAAAAATGTTTGTTTTTGTAAATAACTTCGAATGTCAGCTCTTATGCTAAAAGCGTTTTATTATGTATTTAAATATGTACAAGGACTCATGGGCTTTTACAAAGCCAATTGAAACGATTTGCCTCATTTTATATCAAACATTTTTTATTGCTTCGCATTTGTTTTAAGGGAATTCCGTTCAACCATTTATCGAAATTTTCTTTGTTTGATGCCACTGCAAACTTCAACATAGATTGTGGGAAACCATGAAACTTTTCCTTTTACCGAAACAAAAATTATGTCGTGTGTATCATTAGCACTCATTTTGGAATTGCATAACATATTTTAGTATGAAAATGCTTGAATTTTGTAGTTAAGTTTTGTTGTGAAAGTAGCAAATGTATATGTGTTGCAGTGGAAACCAAACTTTCTCCGCATTCGCCCATTTACTACGGCAGTGACTGCCAAAGGAAAATTTAATAAAGCCAATTGAAACGATTTGCCTCATTTTATATCAAACATTTTTTATTGCTTCGCATTTGTTTTAAGGGAATTCCGTTCAACCATTTATCGAAATTTTCTTTGTTTGTTGCCACTGCAAACTTCAGCATAGATTGTGGGATACCATGAAACTTTTCCTTTTACCGAAACAAAAATTATGTCGTGTGTATCATTAGCAGTCATTTTGGAATTGCATAACATATTTTGGAATGAAAGTGCTTGAATTTTGTAGTTAAGTTTTGTTGTGAAAGTAGCAAATGTATATGTGTTGCAGTCGAAACCAAACTTTCTCCGCATTCGCCCATTTACTACGGCAGTGACTGCCAAAGGAAAATTTAATAACCTAGTTATTCTGCCAGTATAGTGCTTTTCCAAGTAACGGCAATAGATTTGTGCTTTCTTGCTTTGAGAGTGAGTGGACCGGCCTACCATTTCAATTAACTAGGTCCCATACATAAATACAAAATCGAGGAGGAAGATGAAACAGAATGATGCACCGAAACCTTTATGGCGTCGTCGTCGTCTCGCCTCTCTTTCCCCCCTCTCTCTCTACATACCATTTAAACTCATACGGGTGTTTCGCGAAAAAGGGGGAAAATTATGATGATGACTATGGTAAAAGCAAAATGTTAAGGAAGACGAAGTGTTATGTTCTATGAGCTGAACATATCCACATAAAAAAGAATTTAACAATGTGAATATGTGAATGTGATATACTAAAGCTACCCCATGCCGACTGCGAACAATATACGCAGCCTTTCCGCGGGAGGAAGAGCACATGTAGCTTAATAACATATTGTAGAAAAGGATACACACACATTCACACACGGTGGTGGTCTCCTGTGTGGGGTAAATGGAAAGCGGCCACAGTTACAACAACTACACACGCCTCCTATAATCATAACGATTTCACTTATCATTACATGCATGCATTCTATTTCCTTGAAAACCGTTTCTCTCTCTCTCACACACACAC
>JAHZNB010005140.1:0-21156 GCA_027744295.1 Callyntrura guangdongensis
TAGATCCGATCAAATCTAATTTTCTGAAATATATCAGCTCATAAGTTTAATTAAGATTGTGTGTACTTACAGTCATTCAAATTCAAACATCAATTTAATGCTTGTGGAAGAAAATGAATCTAAATGTGTCAGCCTTGCATTTTTCTCCTTTTTTATGATGCTTACTATTGTTAACTTTCAGGCTGCCGCCAGGATTGGTGAGAATTAGGCATGGCCACAAACCAGTATTTACAAAAGGTATATTATGATATGATTTATGCTATTTATGCATATACTCATTCTCTTCCAATTTGAGCCTAGTCCTGCTTGAATACTTTTTTTAAAACATTTCTTAATATTGTAGTCGAAGAAATGCTTTTTATGTGTACATCTTTTGCCGATAACAACTACATAAAATTTCAATATTCCTTAATTTAACACGTAGGCTATACAAACACCAAAACTCGACAATTAACACGTCCTGTTTTCAACAAGAGTTTCAAGCAATTATAAATATGTTACAGTTGTAGGGGCAATTTAAACTACCTAAACCCACAAAATATGGGCACATTTTCGGGATTTTCCATTCAGAATGGAAAAAAATGAATGACTGTAGAATGCTATCCTTTATAATTACAGAGTTTTCTATAAAATACGCATATGGAAGCCACGGATGGAAATTTTTTATTAGCAAGTAATTACGCTATTAAACTGGGCAATTAAGTGGCAATGCCTTTATATCACACTGTTTCAGTTTGTAACTGATATCCTTAGGAAAACGCAACAAAGGATCCAGTATCGTGTCACTGGCACCCGCGCTCGGAAATCTTAATGCCAACCCTAGTTTGACTTAAATTGCCTGTGCATGTACGAAAACAATTTTTTACAAGAAAATTTCCCTGAAACCGTGAAAAATTGCCGGTCGGCAGTCTATTTTTATTTTTATTAAAAGTGTTTTCAGTGTAGTAATCAATTTTTATAATATCTATCTGGTGATCCATTTTTTGAAGGAGTCAGAAGAGTGAAATGACAGGATGTATCAGTCTTTCCCTGCCCATACGAGAATATAACAAGTCTGACAAAAAAATTAAGCTGATAATTGCAGTAATGAAATCGTGACAGGTAGCCTTAAATTGCTCTCCTGATACACATCTGCTCCCAGTGCAATAATGTATCAACTATGAATTAAATAAAAAGCCGTACACGTACAACCTGTATAGGTAGTAATCTTTGCCTGCCTACCTACCTATGTGTGCCCATGTCCATACTGACGGTACAATGTACCATGAAAGGTTTTACTTTTTTTTAAACAAAAATGCTCGATACTGCCTTTAACGCTCACACTCACAAGTCATGCCGTGCCAGCTTTTGTCTTTTGCTGTGCAAAGTGCCAACGAGTCTCAAGTTTGATATGTATTTTATTAATTTTTTCCCAGTTAGTTGCTCCTGCTCTCGTATATTTATGTAATAATCACACATGATGACTCCTTTGCCAACCAAGCAAGCACGTAGTGGAGGAGCGCTTATATAACGAAAACGATATATACACGAATCAGTATAAAATGTTTACGGCTTGAGTCATAAAATGACAGCGGAGAGAGTATATAATTCAAAATCCCTATATATCTTATAATCTGTATATGTGGGCTGTCCCAACCTGATGTGTAATTTTTTATCTGCCGAGGTAAGAACACAACGAAAGTAATTAATAATCATTATTATTGTTTAGCGTCAAATTTTGCTCCACTTGAAATGCCACACGTTCAAAAGCTTTTTTATTCTTTTCTCTCTCAAATGATTATACGGTGTGGTTCCGCAGGATAAAAAAGCAATAATTTGATGTGGTAGTGGTGTACTGTGTGTAGGTTGATGTGTTTTGTTAGAATATATGGACCCAATAAAAAATATTAGGATGATGATGAAACAATGAGAAATCATTTGTAACATTTTAGCAACTTGACATCAACTCATCAACAAATGTTCGTAATGATATTTCTTCTTTTTATCTAATTCATTTAAAATTTTGATAACTCTTGCGATGATGACGACAAAAACATATGGTGCTGAAAAAAGGTACATACCGTACATATTGTATTGACCGTTTTTATTGTGGTTTACACAAGAGAAACAAATAAAACGTTAGCTTCGCTTAAAAATATCACGAATAATGATTTTCACTCTTACAAGTTTCAAGAGACGCAGCAGAATCCTGTCTGAAAGAGAGAAAAAAAGGATTGAGCTTTAGGAGATCAACGACTTGAGGAATATGTGGGGAGTAATTACTCAGTTATCACAATAACCATTCCATCAAATTAACATTCTTTTCTGTGTGTGCATTAGGACGATTTTCTTGAGCGCTAATTCGTTCATCATCATCGGGAGGAATAAAAAGTTGTTTAAAAATACCCACTTGAAAAGTATTGTGATCGCTGTTGTAGCCGCAGTGTACCGCTCACACAAAACACCTTTCCCTTACACTATACCTGACTGACTGAATGGAATGAGTGGCAGTAATGTCTGCAGTATATAAACTCCTCGCCAAATTAGGAGCTACATTTGTCTACGCATTTATGCCTGTTGCTCAAACAGCACAAAAAACTAAGTAATAATCAAATCTAATTCGAAGAAATAATTAAAATGCTCTCACACCGCCCTGGTTCACATTATCTAAATGAGTGTAGGCCAAACATTTTATCTTCTGATGGTGAGGTGCGTAATACCTATGTACATATTATTATTAACATGTACTCAATATATATTTATATTTGTTACAAATCATGATTATATACGAAACCCAACAGATAAGCGAGGCAGCCGCAGTGGTGCTCTTTATACCCCTTTTTCCGTTGTTGTTGCAGCCTTTCCACATTAGAAGATCCCTGGGCATTACTGCTGATGGTGACGACGATGATGATGATGATGACGGTGGTGGTAGTGAAGCAGAAAAACGTTAAATGAAGTGATGCTTTAGATAGGAATGTATGTAAAAGTTTTCATCAAAAAATGCCTTAAATGACTGACTCAGCATAATGATGGTAAATGTTAATTGCATTTAACCTAATACGGTAACCTGAAGGAATTTTAAATTAGAACAGACGTGGACCACCATCACAACGAAAATGACCAGCCCATAAAAATCTGAAAATGACTTTTAAAACGATTCTCCCATTCATACTGCAGCCCAGCGAGAAGTGTTTGTAGTGATATTAAATTTTTTCGTCGTATGCACGTATGTATTTATATACACCGCAGCAGCAGCAGCGACAGAGGTCTACTACTCATTGCTGGCTGGCTTTGCCTAATGCTCCAAAACAGGACTGTGTGCCATCATCGTCATCATTGGAGCAGCCGTACATTTGAACGCAATAAAGCATTTTATGTGCTATGAAAGTATGCACTAATAATATTGCCATTATCTATTCTTTTGATTGTTATTGTGAAAAGCCAGTTGAAACGTGTCATTAAGACTGAGCATCTCTCTAAAAAGTGCAGGAGACGTTTTTTGTCGTCGTCAAAAACAAAGAAGGATGGCGATGAAGGAGCAGCACACTGACTGAAAAGCAGACAGAGAGACCAGGGCGAATTGAAAAATTCTCGCCGGTGGGTTTGAAAGAGACGTGCCTGCGTTTAGTGTACTTACCTAAGTTACAAGATGAGAGTACCATTACTGATATTACGACAAAACAGTCATTATACGTATGTTTAAATGATCCAATGATGGTTTATCTAATCTGTGGAAAAGCTTTTTCCTAAATTCTTCCAAGATATCTTACCTGAAAGCTTCATCATCAGTCTCCACAGCCCGACACTAAAAAATATATTATGTGTTATGATGACGATGGCGTAGGTACATTATACGTGTGTTATTAGACTGACTCCTATAACTCCTAACTGCAAACACACATGTAATGTTGTATATAATGAGAACACATAAAGCTACCTAAATAAATCTACTTCTTTTTAGGTTTACAAATGCAAGCTTGAATGTACAGAGGAGTGCACAGCGACGACTTACCCACTCCCATTTGCACAAAAGAAGCTTTTTTTGTTCAAAGCATACCTGTTCACAGTCAAAGACTAATTTTCAAACGTTTTTTCCCCTTTTCTTTTGTTTTAAAGCTCGTTGGTGCCAGTTGATAATTGCTGAGCTAATTACGTTAATTTTTCTAGAGACTAATGAGCATTTCGTGACCCTGTGACCACGCCTCCTACTCAAAACATGGACAAAGTGTTACATGCTTATGTAAAACTTGCATATTAACGAAGTGTTTGAAACTAGAGATGGTTTTACTGCATCACCGAGAGCAGCAAGAGAGAAAAGAATTATTTTATTTTATTAAAAGGGGGATTGAAGATCATGGTGAAAAATGCAAGACACCTTCACACAAAAATGAAAGAGCTGTAGAGCCATCGTCAAGCCCACTGTAGAAACCGACAGCACTACTGAGGGACTCTCGAGCCGAGTTAATATGTTAGGTATGTTTGTGTACGCGGCGTTGAAAGAAGAAAATAGAAAAAGCCTAATAATAAGATGTGTATTTCGCAAATCAATAAAAGGAAAGAGAAACGACATGTCGTTTGTTAGTTAGTGATACGTAATAATAATTATTGTTTTTTGAATAGCGAGCCTATAGTGAATTTTCTGCATAATTTTATTTTTATTAGCTTAGTGTTAATGAGTCAGTCACTCAGCGAGTACATCATCATAGAGAACCGTCCAGCTTGGCAAGAAATCATTAGAAATGTCATAAATATAATTACCACTTAGCATTTTACTTGTAGTTGGTACATGGGCTCCTCATGGGCGCCCATTTCGTTTGTCCAACAAACACACATCCCAGTAACAAATTTAGGAATAATTAATATACTCTCGGGCCCTCGTCGTTGTTTTACCTTTTTTTCTTTCATTTCATCTCTCTCTCCTCGTCTGAACGTAGAAAAAAATTAATTTTCTGCGAGGGAAGAACCGGTTGCAGCAGCAATTAATCAGCCGAGTCAATTACTTAACACGTATCTGCCATCCATTCCGACTTGAATAGATTCTCGTCGTAAGTCATCAAGTCGTCGTCGTCTCTTTAGAACATCAGAATGGAAATCACATTTAGTGATTTGATTTGATAAAAGTTAATACTTATTGGTGTTATATTTCCCTTAAATGCAAATGATACATAGATAGGGTACCTGTTCTACACTTAGCATAATAGGTATGCATGATGCATGCGTAATGCATCTCTAATATAATTTGTACGTTTCAAGAAAAAAAAGCTTTTTTGTCTACCATCATACTTAAAACACGAAAAAAGATACAATAAATGCAAATAGTGCTAATAATTATAGTTGTTACGAGCGCAGGATGAACAGGTGAAGTCTTGTTGTTTTGTACGTATTTACGTTACCTTTTGAGTAGGATGTCATGTTTTGAATGCAGGTGGCATAATACATTTCACTTGGTAATAAACTGACATCCCTTCTTATAGTGTGATATGCCCACAGGCTGCTTAATGGATTTTTGGCAATTAGCACGTATGTATAATATTTAAACTTGTTTAATAATGAATTCTTCGTGCGTGTAATCTTTTTCGTTTGGCCGATAGGCTTGGAGTTTTGTAAACAGTACCAAAATTTTGCCCAAATAGAGATCATTTATACTATTTCGTTTAAAGCGTTTAATAATGACGCAACGTCAAGTTAAAAAAGTGACACACACAACAGTTCATTGTTATCAGCGTATTATTTGATTATTATTATTATTATTACCCGCTTGAGTGGAAGGGGATATGCTTTTAAAATTAAAATAACTTCACTCTCAAGCAAAATAGCCACGATGTGCCAATTAAAATTTATCCATATTGTGTGGAGAGAGTAAAATAACGCGCAAAAAAGGGACCTTCGTAGAAACTAAAAGCCTACCTAGGCTTTACGGATGAAGTAGACAAACCCATTTACATCAATAAACAAAATGATTTAAGAGCCATTGTGGTGCTCACTAACAAGACGTTTTGGTATATCTATAGCACTTGAGCCGCAAGTAGGTTTTTTTGGGTGCCAGCCCTGTTATGCGCGTTTCGTATTACTGCATCCAATCAGTGTTATTATAACATAATCAGCAACTAGTTTTTAGGCTGTACACATCAGTGACACTCGCGCTCCCTGTGTATCTGATCAACGTTTAGGATGACATTGAAATATTATGATAATCATATATATACACATCCGTGAGATAGACACCATTATTCTCGCAATTACAATAATAGTAGCGGCAATAATCATAATAATATCAATATCAATGCAATTTTTCCTCTACTTCTTTCCATGCATAACCAACTGATTTTTTTTAAATTTAGGAAGCCATACAATTTCTTTTGTTTAACCGTGGAATTGTAATGCGCCGTAATAATGAGCATATTGTGTAAAACATGAAAAGTAATCATGGAAGCTCAAATAACACCTTTTTTGCTAATTTTACTCTAATTGCAATCTGTTTAGCTCATTAAGTTACTATTTCCTTGAGTAGATTCCGTGAATAAAGCAGTGTTATTACGTGATTATCAGTTATTGTTGGTTTCATTAGGTCAACTTGAATGATAATGATTTTACTGCTGTACTATACCTACTACTACCACAACAGCCAACACAAGACGACGGTGCTGCACAGCTTCTCTCTCTCTCTCTCTCTCTTAAACGCATAATTTTGAATTCATTGACGTATAATAATAATTGTAGTATAAGTATATCTACTATGCATAGAAAAAATACCATGTATTTTTTTACTTTTCTTTGCAATGCACGACTGCATACAAAATTCTGTTGGTAAAACCTTGCCAGGCAGTATGTTCCTTTTTTAGTGCGGCCATTTTAAGATTTAAATAATAAAAACACCCTCGTTCTTTTACGGAGGGTTAAAAAATTAAAATCATTATATATGATATGATAGCAGTCAGAGGGAATAGTGTGTGTGTACCTATCTCTGAAAGATAATTCGTTTTACGTTTTACATGGTGGCTCATTACTATTATTATTTGTTTTTGCCATAGACAATAAAAGTTGTGTTAATGACACCCATTCGGATCTCACTGCTAAGTACTGCTATGACCTGAATGAAAAAGCCTGTTTAAATAGCAATGAACGTCGTATATTGCTGTGATAAGGAGCACATACAGCATGCAAAGAACAAAAGCGCAATTAAAAATATTATAAGCAGGACTCACTTTTATGGTTATCTTTTCCATAATTATTATGGCTCATACATGGCTCCAATACGATATGATTATGTACGCTTTTTTACAGCAAAAAATCTTTTTCATTACCGTTTTTAATGTACCGAAAGGATGAGAAGGAAAAGTATCAAAACTTACTACTACTAAAAATGCAATGTAGTTTTGTCTGCTACTTGCAATGGGAAAACAACGTACATATAAACGTGTATACACTCCAGTAAATCTGCCGTGCCTGCACAGAGCTTTGACGTGTTAGGGTGGTGATCTTAAACCCATCAACATCCAGGTTTAATGGGGAATATGAAGCAAGAAAACCACTTTTTCCTATACTCTTCTTCGCGGTGGGTATATGTATAAGGATGTTTTAAAGTGGAAAAAAATCGTATATGCCACTACTGTTAATAAAACGAGGGGAACTTTTGTTCTCATGCAATAATAATAAAAATAAGAAAAAATGAAGGATATTAATAGTAGCCCTGTTGCTGCTAATTATCGCAATGGTCAGTTTACGGATTCACGCATTAATTAACTTAGGGGAGGATTGATCTTTATGTTGCGGATTGTATAAGCAGAAATATTCACGAAAAAAGACAAGAAAGAGCCTTAAACTGATATTTTTTCCGTTACCTTTAGCATCGTTGTCGCACTTGACTAGGTCACGAATGGAGAAAAGTCCTTTGGCAGGACGTGGTTGAGACACCGGCTTCTCGTTTGAGATCATTTTGTCACTGGATTTACAGGTTAAGTCCATCATAATAATACTGATATTAAATTTAGTAATTAAATAGTGTTACCGCACTCATAAAACGAGATTTTTCAATGCGAAAGCATAGTATTATTATATCCTAACATAAAAAATTCATTTCACCGAGAGTTTGTTTTGTATAAAACTTTGGTGGTGGTGGTGGTACCGTAACCGGTTATGATTTTATGTGTCTAGAGATAAAAACTCCTTACATTAGCACTACTACTGCCGTGTTTTATTATCGTTGAAAATTAAAACACAAGATATATTTCACGAAACAGTTGTCGAACTGGAATTTGACGGTTCATTTATGGCTGCAACTTTGAACTGTCTTGACTTTTAAGATATTGGATTGTAGAGTTTTGCACTTTGCGGAGTTACAATGCAAAAAAATCAATTGTCTTGATTGCCTCGAAGATAATTTGTGTAAATTACAAGGAAAATGTCAAAAATGGAATTTTGGGTTCATTAGTATTAATTTGATAATTGGTCGGCATCGTTCACTTAATTATACATACGAAACAGGCTGAGTTTTTACAATGCTTTTCACAAGTACACACTCTGGATTAAATGAATATTCCAGGAATACCCAGTCACTTGAAATTCCCCAGCAAGAAAAATTTGATTAATTCTTGCTCACGGGTAAAAAATGCATCAATCTTATGTGGTTGAATCAATTAGTACATAGTAGCAATAAACTGTTTGATCGTAAATTAAAAAACTTGCGCATAAGAACATTTGGTTTAACCGTGATACAGCGTCAACCTAGATGAAAATCTCTAGTTGTGTTTTAATGTCAAGGTCCTCTATATAAAATTTTGACGTTAGTCTCTCAGCTGCCACACGAAAACCACCGATTCAGGGCACACAAACTACGGATCCTTTTTTCCTTTTCTTGGGGTAACTGAATACAAGCGAGGAAAAAGTTTTCCTTTCACAATAAAACAAGAGGCCGCTGTAAACATCAGTGTATGACGGTGATGATCAGTGAAGATTTTAACCTTTTGTTCGTCAACAGTGTTAAAATTGAAAAAGTTCCGGCTGTGAGATAAATCACGCACTAAAACACGCTCCTTCTACATATTACTCATACGAGCAGAATGTGTGTTTGTGTATGAAGAAAAATGAAACACGAGTTGTCTGCTCTCAACTGTGTGAAGTCAAATCTAGCGTGAACCACGTTGCTCAAAGTGTGCAAAGCAACTGAAACAGTGGGGAAGGAGCCGCCGTGGAGAAAAAGGCTAATTCCTAACAAAGCAAAGAAAATGAGCGTGTACACCTGCCAGCATACAACAGACCATTATTATTACCAACTATTACTGCTCTACTACTACTACCCCCATCACCTCACATTTACCTGTGGCGATATAATATCAACATGTGAACGCACAACAACACTGCAGCAGCAGCGGCAACACAACAAGCAAAGTATATAACAGAGAAACATTAGATGAACGTTACGTCGTTGTTGTGTGTTTGTAAACTGAATGAAGCAGGTAAAAAGTGTGCAGGTAAACCAAGTAAAGCTGTATGCCGAGGTAGGGGTTTGAAGAAATGAAGAATGTCTAATCTATAAAACGTTGAGGGAGTCAATAATAATAAGCTCAACAGCACAAATATAACAAGTCAGAAGTCACTTTGCCTGTTAACATACAAGGTTTGTTCAAGATGATATTATAATTGTTCTGCTGCTGTTGTGGAATAAACACCAATACTCTTGTTAATATCTGAGAGTATGTCGAACGGCGGTAGTCTATGTAGTACTATGATATCAAAATTATTAAATAAATAAACAAACCATAATTTTTATCGCGTTCCTTCATTTGCTCTAATGTATAATTTTTTGGGTGTTGTAGCCATTAAAGATATATACTTTTACAGTGCCGAATATTTTTTTATAACAGCATATTTAATGACATGATAAGTTTAGCAAAACCAATAAATAGAAATGTTTAGTACTTTGGTATAAAAAACCGTCAACCCCTTTTAAGAAGGAACTATATACGCTGTATTTTATGCTTAAATGCCGTTGATTTAGCATACTTGTGAACGTCTGACAAATGTTCACAAACACATTATCATTGGATTAAAAAATAATAATTTTGCTTCGAATGACTATTGTCTTTTCATAAAAAAATTAATATATATTTATGAAATCATAAAACAAAGCCAGATAATTTTTACTACCAAATAATTTTGAACGCAATTTTGTGGGCTAAGGGTATAGTCACGTAGCCAGTGGGCGCGAGCTTATAGTTCCAGCGACGATGATGTGCATCTACTCCGACAAACTCATCTCATCACTACACACGTGTTTATTCATACCTGTAATAAAATTGTACAATATAAATGTACGTCAAATTTGACAAACTCTGCTTCTAAATGAATTTTTCTGATTGATAAGTTGTAGTAACCCCAGTAGTTAATGCAATGCCTCGAAATAATTCAGCAGTTTTGGTTTACTGCAAATGTTTGATGCACCGCACCCCATGCCTGCGCTGCTCTCATTGTTTGTACTACTACTACAGGAATGAACATACTGTACACAATTGAAGGAGCACAATAATGGTAATACACACACATAAATTGTTGTATTATGATGTTCAGTCAGAGGGAACACGAAGCGTTTGCAAATAAAATTTGACAGGGCATTTTTAACATGAGAGAAATGAGTAATGATCATCATGGCTAATATGAGATTTTATTAAAAGACTCGTTTACGTCTATTATTCCCTTTGATCATTTAAAGGGGTGTTCTGCCACGGTTTTCCTGCTCGGTAAGAGACGATTTAGTTGCCTATATTGTAAATTAGATTGTATAATACAATTTCACGTTCTCGTCCTCTCCTGATATTCCGTCGTGATAAAGAATGCATACAGGAGAACAAAACGGCATAACCACTTCCCTCACAGTAACATGTAGTATATGTGTGCACTCGCCAGCCAGCGCACCCTCATCGTTCTTCTGATCGTTTTGCTGACAGAGTAAAGTAGATGGAGGTAGTCAGTGTCAGCGTAAAGCAGAAATTGCTGTGCGCACATACTGATACGTTGAAAATGAAAGAGTAAACATTCATTACGAGCGTTTATACATGGTTATGTCTGTGCGTAAAGTGAAAAGAGTAGAGCGAGACACGGGGCTGATGATAGAAGGATGTGGTTTAGAACTCAAGTGGGAAGGCAAGCCGATCAGACTGGTACGCCTTTGAACGCTTGGTCAAAGCCAACCTGAGAAAGGAAGGCGGTTCTCCGACGCATGCAGATGTTGAAGTTGTAAAACTTGCTGCTCATTTCCTTTATTGTCCAATTCTTATTTTTTTACTTCATGTTTATTAGTGAGTATGTAGTGTGGTAGTTGGTGATTGTGTGGTGTGCGATTTCATTAGATTACGTTTTTATAATTGAGTTCTGGCTACTGTTTGTTTGCTTTTATGACCAGAAAGGGCGAAATTGAAAACAAAATATTATGCATGCACTCCACTTATCTGCCTACCTACCCACACAATAGGTATGAACAACAGCCTGCTACTTCGTCTACTACTGGTTAAAACATGCTTACACGATAAGAATATTAATAATTATATTACAACAACGATAGCCTGTAAACGTGTATGTATTTATTCTGATTGGTTATATTTATTAATTCTATTAAGACAGCGTAACTAATTTGCTTGAATGCCAATTATTTTTTTGTTACTTTGTATTGATGGGAAAATGCAGTAACGAGTTTAGTATTTTTTTGTGGGTTTTTCTGCCCGGACTATATATCATTACTTTACAATCAGCATCATATAGTATATCCAGTTTTGTTGCAATTTGTTTTTTTTTCTGGTCTTAAAGCCACATCGACAACCAACAGGCACTATCAGAACAAATTTTTACTACTTTCAACTTTCTCTCCTTGCTGCTGCTGCTGCTCTGAAATATACAAAGAAAAATTGACGAGGCGGTAAAATATGAACTCCCATTGCAAAACACTCTTGGATCTGTATAACCGCCTATATTTCTTGGGAAGGTATAATTTCCTTTGAAAAATTGCTCCACACTTCATGCACACACACAAACACACATACATTCGAAAATCATTTAAAGAAAACGTTTCCGTTTACTACACCAGAGCAGATTTACGTAAAGGCGTAATGAATACTTGGCATAAGAGTTGACGAAGGTTTGCTCGTAATTCTTACGGGCAGATAAACTAGCATGCTCACATCTAATTTTTCTCCCTTCATTTGACCTTAATGGCCTTTCCTAATCACTTGTAATTAATGGCACAACTCAAGGAACTGTTTAGATTTGATGTACATTCCATATATGGCAGCGCTCAAGTTATTCATGGGCATTTCAAAAAATAGGAAATCTTTAATATTTCATTCTTTTTCCGTGTAAACTTTCAAACAACCAGAGAGTCACGAAAAAACATCGGGCTTTTTTTTCTTTCTTTTGCGTGGCAAGCCTTTAACGAGGTTACATTTTGTGGTAATGCGTATAAAAAGGGCATCGTGAAAAAAGTGGTAAATGGTAGAAACATGCGAGTTATTTGTTCACAATATTTTGAACCATCCTCTTTTAACCAAATTAGAATCATGAACGTGGACAGAGAAAAAAAACTTATCAAGAACATTTGTACATTAACTTGTGTAATGTAAACCGAAATAATGTATTGCATATAAAAAGGTACAAGTCAAAAGAAAATATTTTTCATCACAGAGTTAAAAAACAAAAGAGTAATATCCAGCGCTAAATGCCATTGATCTATCTTTTGCGGCAAATGGGAAATTATTTAACAACAAAGAGTAAGCCAATTTAGGGAAACTTGAGCATAATAGATGAATGCATTATTCATTTCCATTCAACAACTGGTAAAGAAGGTAGGTAGGTATAAAGAAAAATGGTTGAAAATTATTCTACTTTTATTTTATACGCCCAGTCACTAATGAACCTAAAACTGAAACGAGAAGCCAATGCAACAATAGAGAAAACAGTATTTCTTTTCGTCAACAGCGCTCACACAACACCATCATGACGAGCAGTCTTAAATAATAATAGGGAGATAAATTTCATGCATTATCTTATAACGCCAGCTGCTTTATAAGAATTTCCGCCGTCTGTCCATCCGTGTAGCATCTTATCGTACACACTTTTCATAATTTATTCTATTTTCCTCGTATTTGCCCAATTATAGTCCATCATGCAATCGTCATATATAGACTATTAAATTCAATGAACTGTGTGCATGCAACTGTTGGGTAAAAATCTAAAAGGAAAATTACTCGAGATTTGGAATTTTTATAGGAAGCAAAACTTTTTTTTACAATAGAATTATTTGTCATATTATTTAAATGCAACACTTGACCGTGTTCACATTTGTTGTTTATATGCGTCATTTAAAACATTAGCGCTACTTGAACACTTCATTTGACGAGAGGCGTTTTTTCACATTATGCTTTTATTCTTGAATTTTTTACTCTTTTCCCCAAATCATCGTTTCGTCCACCGTGCACTATTATTTTTCTATATTAGATTTTTTATGCCGTGTCCACAAAACATGCCTGGCCGACATTGTTAGCAGAGACGAAACTGAACAAGACTGAGCGACTCAAAGAGGTGAGCTGCATGCGCATCTTATTACCTCCGCCTCTTGTCGAATTCATAGCTGTTCCAAAAGATTACTTACACTACTATCATCACCATATTACGTTCAGTTGATGACCATGACGTCCACTTCTGAAAACAAAGCAAACTTATTAACAAGCTTGTAGATGTTTACATAAACACGCACTCACGTGAGCCCGCACTAACGTGGAGGTTTCGATTAGTGCTTTGACTTTGAACAAAACCGATAAAATTGGGTGATGCCAAGCCATAAGGAGCCACAAAATGATTCTGTACATTATCTAGAAAGGTTGTTATGTTTGTGCATTCCTTTACAATATCATTGTTTTTACATACTACCTTCTGATCCCCAGCTTGTTGATCACCGTTAATTTTCGTTTGAACTTTACTGTTTCGTCGTGAGTCAGCTTTTCGTCGCGTCTCGAGTCATTATGCCAGAAAATGTGCAACATGTCGATCATTTATTTACTTTATTCAAAAGGCATTTGATATTCAGGTACAATTACCAAAATCAAATGTAGATGCAAAAACACGCCAAATCAATCATTGGTCGTCCATTAATAATGGGTAAAAACGTGGCTCTTAATCGCGTTTATCCCTACAGCATTAGGGAAAATGTTTGTAAGTACTTAAGAAATGCTAAATTCAAAGTGGTATTTATTTTAGTATATAAACTATAATTTTCAACTATCAAAATATGCTGTAAAATGAAGTTAACAAAATGGTAGTAGTAGTCGTACTCTTTTAACTTTCTCCCCTAATTTAGTTAACAACCTAAGTTTACTGTAACAAGCTATTAAATATTCCTGATAGCATATATTTTCCCGGAGAAACTGGAATGTTTTTTACAAGGCAAGTCGGTTGGTTAAATTGTGTAAACAAATGAAACGAACCAACAATCTTAAATTATAATAAAGGGTTGACTCACGAGGAGGCGCCATTCATTAGGACTAATGATCCGAAAACTTTGTTCATAAATATCTGTCCAGCATAACTCAAATAGACTGCGACTGGTATAAACATTTTTCTCCAACAATATGCACTACAAGCGTTTGAAAAGTTGAAAATTGTGAACCCAACCCTACTATTAGCATTACCACGAAAATAATGTGTCATTTAATAATATATTTTTACAACCGAAACAAGACGCTCATTGTTCCAACTCGCATACCACCAGTGTGCGCGCATCTCATGAAGCTCAATAGTTAATGATGAAATTGCTACTGGGCAGTGCTGCGCATTCACTGACTGACTGAGATATATTTTGTTCATTGTGATTGCGTTGCATGTTTTCACATGTGTTGTATATGTGTACGTGAACATTATTTCGTTATCTTAACATGTTCACTCTATTATTATTACGAATATTACGATGATGAAGTAAATGCAAGACGACGACCATGTAGATGATGATGATAAGCTTTTGCTTTTTATTTGTCCTACGGCTCTTTCGACTTTGTAGAATAAAAAACTGTACTAATACACGCAGCCGCAACCGTCGACTATATGTATATATGTAAGAAAGTCAGCTTAGCACAGGAAAAGTGGTGTCGGTACAGGTTTATCATTGTCACGACCAAGAAGTAAAACAAGAGCAACGCCAAAAAAATGAAATACGACAGGAGTGATGATGCGCAACTGGAAGAATAACTCCATGATTTTGATTATTTCCCTTTGTTGCTCTCGCTTTACGTCTCACCGTATTTGTTATTGAAAAAACAATGAATTGCTGAAATCACAAACAAATTATCACATATTATGATGATACATCATCAAATCATCAACGTTTAAAAATACTCCAATAACTTGGGGTTTTGATGATTGCAGCGGGCAGCAGTAGAATAGAGGAAGAAATGGGATAATGCACATGTTTAATGAAAGCATGTTATTCTAATATGGCATTTTCGTGCCGTGTAATGTGTGAGCAGCAGCACATATAGCAACACAATAGGATAAACAAAGTTTACCCGTCATCCTAGAGAAGCTACGCCTTCGCATTGTTGAGTAGTACATTTACAACAAACATACATAATAATAATATAATATTTTTACCAATGTAATGTGTGCACAATATTTTGTTAAACTCACGCTAATGCCCTGAAACAACTGCTCACTGTATGAGCGCGAACTGATTGTATTTATATATACCTACAAATGATGTGCTATGCAATGCAAAGGTAACATACCTACGTCGGTACGCATGTACGTACCAGTGAAACCAAACCAGGGAGCCTCATTATTTTATTTCGTAGCTCCCATCATCAGCAATGATGAGTATGCATAAAAATGGCTGACAAGTTATTGACTGATTCAGAGATTTTTTGATTACAAATAAAAAAAAAGTTTCATGACGAATGGACGTGGGGAGTTGACTATGAGTAGAAAACAAAATCTAATTAGGCTACTGCTTCCTTCGATGCATTCTTTATTATGCGCTGACTTCAAATCCAACTTCTTTGTATGTTCTTATTGTATGTTTGCACGATGATGATGATATGCACGTTGTTGCAGTACATGTATATGCGTAGGTATGTTGTACGTTTATAAATTGCTCATATTTAATAACAAACCAAAGACCTCTGCCTTCAATATCAATACATGATTGTTAACTTTATACACGCAAAGAATAGGAAACAAGAAGTAATGATGATGGTAATGCTTTCACAGTCTCGTAGGTTTTGAAGTGTTTCTGGTTTGAACAGCTTGCTGGTGAATTGTATAAAAGACCTGTTAGAATAATTATTTGTCGAGTATTTACTTTCTGCTGGTTAACAAGCAATGAATGATAAATGGTAAATAATTTCCATTTACAAAGTGGCAATCTCTCTGGTCGCCTCTATAAAAACGTTATTAAATTCATTAGCATCCACGTCGAGCCTGTTTGATTTAGGGTGATTTTGAGAACAGAAGGAAAAAAAGTTTCTTCGGTAGACCTGTTTTTTTTTTTTTTAAAAAAAAACTTGTGCATACACAATACTGTGCAGTGCTGACAGTAAGCTGTTGATTATCAACCTGGCTGTATTTCATATTTTGTCCGTGTCAATTAATTATCACCACACTATATATGAAGAAAATCGTTTGTCACTTTATTGGTCACTTGCTGAAATGAAACAAATTCAATTTGTAATTGGCTGGTAAATGGTCGAAAAACAAGAACCTGTATGTACAACGCCAAATTACATGCATTGGTTACATAATATTGCTTTCTCGTAAAATCTGACAGCTACGGTCTGTGAACATTATCCATATTTTAGGCTATTACACTTACACAGCTATACGCTCTTTCAAGGGTTGCGACATGGAATAAATGACATATCAAAACATGTCAAAAAGTTGACCTCGGGTTAGAGATGTACTTTAAAATATATCAGGAGTAAAAGTATCCATACGTACGTACATTGTTTTAAAACAAACATGCACTTGACACCGTCTAGAACATAAATGACGACGCAGTTTGTTCTGTAGACAAATTTTCTAACAAATATTCATAAATTCGCTGCGTTCCGTTCCGAGTTGCGTTTTTCAGTAATTTTAAAGCTACAATTTTAAAAGAGTGCACGTATGCATGGTCAAAAATCGCTACCACATATATTTCTTGATGTTGTAGATATAAACTCAAAATAATTGCTCAAATTATAAATGAAACGATATCAATTATCGTCAATGTTATATTATAAAACTTCAACCAGTCTGTTTGCTTTGTAAGAATTTCAACGATTCTATCGTATAATTTTCAATTCGTTTGGAGTATACATGCTTTCCTTTTCCTCACACCGAGACTTTGTGCTGCGTGCATATTATCGACCTCGCCAATTTGTACATTGATTGTTAACTATTTAACTTTGGTCCACGGCGTTTACCTACAGATCTAATTTTTATTAGAATCTGAAGCGGCATAGTCACTTGATCTTTTCCTTCAACAACTATTTATGCACTATGCACGTATATCTATTCATAAATTAATCATTCCATAATTCGATAAATGTCATTGTAAATTGAAAATTTTTGTTCCTAAAATGATTTGCGTCAGAAATTCTGGATTCCAGTCAGGTAATCAATGTCCGTACACGTACAGCCATAACCATGTAAGCCTTACCAAACTAACCGACCTGCAGATGAACATGAAATTCAAATTCAAAACAAAATTTAACTAAACGAAAGCAAAAACACGTTGATAGCAATGGTAATGTAATGGCAATTGTTTATACGATGGAAATAATTTAAGCCTTTGAAGAAAAGTTAACGTGTATGTAGGTATGCTACAAGCCTCTGGTATATTATGCCTCAAGTCCAGGAGCCAATGCGAAGGTAAAGTTATAAAAATTGTGATGAGCACAAGTAAACAAGGTAAGAAATACAAATAATCTTTCAACAACCACGAGAGAAACGCAGAGGGGCAACATTTTACAACAGGCTTGTTTGCTTGCAAACTGCTGTTGAAGCTTTCATTCATGAGCCACTTACAAGAACATATTGGTAGCCAGCAGGGATAAGAGTTATCAAACACCTGCTTTACGCAATTCTCTCTCTCTCTCTCTCTCTCTCTCTCTCTCTCTCTTTTCTCCTTCCTGCCTTGAGAATTGCCTAGTAGCTACACAGCATTTTATTTCTCTCACATATCTTCAATCGTTCAACTGGTCTTGTCAATTTACTAAATTAGTGGAATTGATTTGTAGACATTTGATTGTTTTTGATCATTACCTCTGTCCAGTATATGTATATGTATATCTGCAGCTTTAGCTTCGAGAATAAGTGGATGGGAAAAACTAATAAGCTTTCGTGATGAATGTGTTTATACACGCTTAAATTGTAAAACAGGTTTTTTTATTCTGCTCACATATTTGTATAACATGTACTTACAAGCT
Source organism: Callyntrura guangdongensis (assembly GCA_027744295.1). NCBI lineage: Eukaryota > Metazoa > Arthropoda > Collembola > Entomobryomorpha > Paronellidae > Callyntrura > Callyntrura guangdongensis. The sequence goes on from JAHZNB010005140.1 coordinate 18,423, forward strand.
CCACATTGCATATTTTTACTTTATATTTTACATTATTCATGGAGTGGATGAGTGGACGAACTTTACCTGATTGGGCTTAGCTGTCACATATACACAATATGGCTGAAAATGTAATGCATCAAACGACGTAGGCAGAAACAGATACACAAGCAGTCAAGCAGTGTTTAGGGTGAAATCTTTTCGTATGTTTTGCACATTACAATTCATTGACTATAATGTCATTATAGTAAATAGGGAAAACACGAGCAGACGAGCATCAAGAAGTGGTGGACGAAGCTGTTTGTTCTTAGGCAAAGCTACAGGGATTCCATGTAAGGACTTTATTTTTCTAAATTGTCAATCAATGTCAACTTTTCTAAACCTGTGTGGACCATGTGTCACGAGAAATGGGTGACGGCTAATCACCAATACTCCTTTTAAAGCTTACTTTTTTCCTCACACATTTACAAAATACACGACGGACGGGACGGGGTGAGAAGAGTAAACAAACTTGAGCTCTTTATTGGCCATCTTTGCATATACAAACAAGCAGATAGGAATAAATAAGAAAATTGCGGTCTAAGGGTGTTGTTGTGTGACGGTGACGATGGTGGTATTGCGAAAGAGACAGATGCCACGACAATGCGATGAAAAGAGCAGACAAAGTGACGTCTGTTTTAGAACACTTCGCTACATTTCCACAAACATCATTATTAATGTTATTTGCTCTGGTAGCTCATAAGCTGATTGTTGATACCGTCAAACTAGAAAGAAACGAAAAAGATATATTGGAAAGAGGCGAGCCAACATGAAATAGAAAGCACGAAGGCCAGGAACAACCAAAGTCGTAAATATTATTTGGCTGTCTTTTAAAGCTCTTGTGCTTGATATTTTCGATTATCAGTTCATTGTCTACATCGCACAGACTAGCAATTTGCAATACTGCATTGTTCACACTTTGTACCATTATCTTATGGGGTGTTTTATAAGTATAGAGAGTAGATATTCATGTAATTTGCTAAAAACGGTTTCCTGCACATGATGTAGATACAAAATATATAAATGCGCCTGCATTCATATGATGCAAAGTAATTTACGATGGCATCGATTTGTATAACAATTATTTTCCTTTTGTTCTGTTTTTATTGATCTTCTTAATGATTTCGATATTTAGTGCTGATTGACCCCCATTGTTGTAAGAGAACACATATCAATAAAATTAAAGGTACTTTGACTTTAACGCTTTAAAGCTAATTTATATTTAGCAAAGATAAAATTTACAGGTTTACCAAAATTGATGGACGCAACATCAAATACGAACTTTAATATAACACGACTAGTTTTTTTAGTTCCCCACACACAGGAATGAAAGTGGATGAAGAAATTCCTGGTTTGTCATTAACCACAAACCATCATTAACTAGCAAAACCAAGTACAATCATTTTCCCATTTGATGCTAATTCTTGTTCAAGGAACTCAATGTTTAATGGTAACCACCCTTGCGGCTCTAATTGGTGATGAAAACAATTTCATACAAAGTCATTTCAACAAAATTTGGCCTTGCGATGAGGCTTATTTCTATGCATATATACTATACCATTTAAAAATCTACTAATAAATGCACACATAAAAATGCCGATGCTCATAATATGCTGCTATCGTAAATAATAAAAGTACGTATTTCTAGCAAATTATGTTTACTATCTAGGAAATTTTTATTGCATTCTAACATAATGAAGCTAATTATATACATGAGCATAAATAATTACCACATACCCTGAGCCTGTTAGAACTTTTAGACATTTGCAGTCTTGCAGGATTTTTAACAAACCCAACACCGCCACCTACCACCGCTGTATTTGTTATAAGAATTAATGAAGAAACTATCGATCAGTGAACCAAATCAGCTTCTGTTTTAAAAACGGCCGAACACAATAATGTATTCATTAAAGATGTTCAACAGCAAAAAGTTATCATTATTGAAAGTACACATTGTCCTGATTGAAGGCACCACAGTAGCATTCGAAAATCCTTTTCATGTCTGCATAATATATTATTCAGATATTTTAAAGAAACTGAAAAAGTCTCGACAAAATTTGCAACTGCGATGAGGACCGTCGATTGCATCCTTGGATGGGTTCTGACGTCTGATGAAAATCGATGGCAGCTAATTATCGATTCAATATTGTTGAATGATACGATGAGTATCTCTGCATTGCTTTACTAATTTTGTAATCCACTTTTCTTCATTAAATCCTTTCCAATGGGAGAGGAGGTGGAAAATAATTGAGAGATCAGTGTACTATGTACGTACAATGTAACATGCATCATGATTTAATCTGTTGCGCTGTGTTCTTGTCTCTTTCACAAGTCGCAAAAAGTGAACATATAAAAGGCGAACCTTTTGATTGGCATAGTTGTACTCTGCCTTTGTATAAAAATGAATGTAATGACCACTAATTATCCCAATTGCCATTTTGCTTAAAGGAATTACTAAATATGGAGAAGGAGGGATTTGGCCGTTCATTTCTTAAACGGAAGCCAATCAGCGATATACACACAAAATGTGCATACGAGTTTGTGGTAAGGGGCTGTACGGATATTACGTTAACCACTACAGTAGGTGGGTGGGTACAGATAAGTTGACGGAGTGATAACGTTGTGGGTAGGTAGGTGTTTCGATCTTGACGTTATACAAAGACTTGAAATTATACCCACAAGAATTTGTGCCATTTTTCCACAGCCGAGATTTACG
>JAHZNB010005141.1:0-13471 GCA_027744295.1 Callyntrura guangdongensis
CTTTTAGTAGTTCATGTCCAAAAACAGTGCTATACGTTTTTAAAAATATTTTTACATGTGTGGCTGCTACTGTCAATTAAAATTGAAATGTAGACAGTGGATGACTACTGCTGTAGTGCTAGTCAAATTACATATAAAAATGGGCAAAGCATTGCAAAATACACCTGTATTAAGTCATTTAAAAAAATAACGCATGAAATACGTAAAACTTTGTCAAAAAAAGTCAAAATACTAAGACTGTGGCGCAAAGTATTTCTTTTCATGTAATTCGTTCACATACTGAAGCTCAAAGTGATCTGAGTAACTAGACCTCATAGGCAATTTCTTAGATTTGACAGCCCTGACGATGACATAACATGACGATTTATTAAGGATAATTTAGATACTATATAAAAATGGTCGTCGTGTCTAGTCCGTCCGTCCGCCCGTACCCATATTCTTGTGCACGCTCTAACTTTTGAAGGAAAATGATTTTTCAAATTCTGTTTTCGCCAATAGATAGGTATCATATCATAGATAGGCTCGATCAAGTTCGAAGGTGGGCACATGGGGTCAACGGGGGTGTCAAACACGTCCACATGTGTTGAAACTCGGTATACATATGCACTTTTTATGCACCTAAACTAGTATTCCAAATTTTTATTCGAAATGAATGACCCCAGTGACCTACATTTCTCCCTCATACCTCCTACATTCAATACTTCGTATTGAAAAACTAACAACGAATTCGAATTATACGTCTAAAGTTACATATAAATGTATATAAATATTTTATGGTATTGCACATTTTAACATGTTATACTTCGACCGAAAACTAAAAACCTCCGCAACTTATAAAATATTTATTATTTTAAAATTCTGACACCACCATCGTGTTCCTTGTAAAAAACTGTGATTGATTTGATTTTAAGTGTAACGGACAAAAAAACTCACCTGCTTTGACCGAAAATAAAAACCCGCGTAATTCATAAAATATTGCTTATTTTAAAATTCTATACATTACATACATTCTATTCGACACCATCGTGTTCCTGGTAAATAAAACACACACAATGTGTGATTTGTTTTATCATAAGTACAATGGAGAGTTTTTTTTAAAAAAAATCTTCTTTGGCTGGAAAGTCAGACGTGCGAACAATTTTGTCGATTGCACTTAAGATAAAACAAAACAACATTATGTAGTTTTTTACCAGGGACACCATGAAACACCATACAGACTGACATTTGACTTATGTATGCTATACGTTTACTACTGTTTTTATATGTACCATAAAACTAAATAAAAGTAAAACAATTGCAACCCTATGAAGAGTGATATTTTTAAAAATCAAGTTTGGTTTAAATTTTAAAGAATTCATTACATATTTATAGCTGTTCCTGCATCCAGACATAGAGAAGTGGCTCAGAATATATATATGGATTATGTTATGGGTTTTGCCGATGTGAGTTTGCTGGAGCAAGCAGAATACTCATTCATGCAAAATTCCGTCAGCACCAGCAACCTAGATCTTTCACCCCGGACTTCTCTGGTAAGTTGTAAAATATTATTTTGCCATCACTTATCCTCCTTTGTTTAATAACTGTCATATCACTATATACCATTTATTTCGGTTCGGACAAAAGTTGTGGTGCTTCCTGTAATACAAACATATTATTACGAGTTCGGGTGTCACTGTTTCAACGTAGGGTGGGCTTTCAGCTGAAGCTTCAGCACTAAATTACATTTGATCTTTTCTTTCGTCGTCTTCATAAGCATTGGGTTCTTCTTGTTCTTGGGACTTGGGACTATGAGATAACAATGAAATGATACGTGATGAGTTCATCAACGAGTTAAATACGCAACACCCACACAAAGAAGTTTCATTCAAAGTCATTATTTTTGTTAGATAAGTACATTCAAGTATAATTAGAGACTGACAGGCCAAGTAAGTGCAGAGGAAATTTCGTGTTTTACTGTTATACACCACTCAACCCTGCATATAGTACTTTATGCAAATCATCACGTAGAATAATGCTCTCGTGCAGATTGTTCCATGTTTTGTGACCCATCCATAACTATCAAAGTAATTATCTCAAGCAAATTTCCTCGAAGCAAAATTTTCCACGAACTAAAATATTACTCCCAAGCTGTGATGTCCTTAAACAATTCTCCAGAGCGTGCTGTCTTTTAGTATATATTGCCATCACCCTCAATACTACTTTACTTTTACGTTACCTCCATACGTATGGTCCCACCGAAGGTCCGGCCATGAGGTATAAATTCCTCATACATAATGTTTCTACGTATAATGCCCAGGCATAATAGTGCCGCTATACTTCCTACGCAGTATCCAGATAGTGCCTCCAACAAAGTTTTTCAACCAAAAAAAGCTTCCAATCATGCCAAATAAAAGGATGTATCAAGACATCGACAAACAGCCATTAGCCGTTTACTGTATTTCACCATGTGCTTCGTTGTCATTACAGATCAGTGAAATATCAAGAATTTTACCCAAAAATATCCACTTGCTTACCGTAGAACCGGTTTCCCAGTCTCAGTTTCTTTTGCGTCTAGAGCACTTCTATGAGAATGGGGATGATCCCGTTCTTTCAAGGCCGGTAAAGATATCTAAAAGGGTTGGTAATTATTGATTACTACAATTTTGTTCATGTGCCAATCCCGGTGACCCTCTCCAACAATGTAACTGATTTGGTATTTTTGCTGAATTTTATTAGGAACTAATGAACGCTATTCCAAACATCAAATTATTGAAAGAAACATCACTAGGAGGTAATCAATGGATAGAAAACATGAAAAGATTTGATTGGATACCTAAATCCCATCAAAATACTAATGAGTTTAGCTTCCGTGAGGATGTAGAAAATTCAAGCAAGGATGATGTTGATACTATCTTACTTCGTCCAATGGAAATTAAAACCTTCCTAGTTTACACTTAAAAGTTGTTTTCAACTTTTTCCAATTGTAAATAATGAGACAATGCCAGTATAAATCGTGGGTTCAAAGAAACTTATATTTTGGGAAAGCTTGCTGGAAAATCTTTGTTTTGTTTGCAACTATATTTGTTACATTATGATTGAATTTATTATACCTATTATATAATTGTGTGAATGTAGCAATAAAATGTTTTATGTGTTATCTTATGAAATCGGTACTTCACTATGGGAGAAAATACTTTGCAATGCACCATCCCTTTTCACATCGTTTATTCGACTGGTCTAAACACAGTGTGCTCATTTTCACAAAACTCAGTGTACTAAAACCAACGGGAAACTTCGGAAATGTTGTGCTGTTTGAAATAGATATACCGTTGGCAATGGAGGTAAAATTATTAAATAGCGAAAGCTACATATTAGTTTTACAAATACCTGTCCGTGCGAAATCTCGGGAACGGGAAGGAAATTTGAATTATGTTTTCGCTAATCGATCTTGTTGTACAGTGTCAATTTTTGAGGTGCAAACCGTAAAAACCGTTAAAATATAAAACAACTTCATTTTTTAAACTTTTGGTTGCTATACCTCGGGAACCAATGATCCGATCTGACCCAAATTCTGCTTTCAAATTTTGTATTTATTTTGCAGGTACCCCATTATGTATTATGAGGTTCTCTGGTGTACAGAAGCGTGGCCTCATAATTGGCTTGGGTCATAATTTAGAAACAAGTATAACTCGTGTACCTATTGGGCGCTTTTGGCCAAATTTTGTAAACATATGCCTTAATGGCGGAAGTATCTGGAACGATTTTAACCAAATTTTGTATGCAGATAGCCTATGGGGCCCTCTGTTGGTGAACAAAATTTTGGCTCCGTAGGTCGACGTAGTCAAAGGTCATTTAGTAAAAGCTTTAAATCTAAGGAACCTGTGGGCCGATTTTTTATATCTAATTTCGTATGTAAGTAATTCTAGGTGTCTGTTTATTTTCTTGATATTTTCCTTGATGTTTCATTTTTTTCGCTACTTTACTATGTGCTTGACTTCATGGTATACTATTTTATGCAAGTAGGTACTACCCACTACTAGACTTGAGCGTTTACTCGAAACTTTCCATTTTGTGTACGTGTGCAAAGTGAGCACGGGAGCGCCTCCTGAACTGATCTCAAAACCTCCTGAACAATCTGTGCCTACGGTTTTTTTGCAAGGACACCGATTTTTCGTATCTGCTTTGTTTTCAGTAAATTGGATGGTTTGCCTTTTAACCTTCAGAAACAGAATGTAACCGTTTTTAATTTTCAGGAGTGGTTAGCAGGTGGATTAACGGAGAATTTGTAAATAGATGCAGTACACCGACTGTAATACGAAAGCCACACTTTTATGTGCGCATTCAGCAAATGAGAAAGCAAGTAACAACACTGGGTCTGTATATTGTTAAAGTTCAAACATTATTTATTTGACTATTTACATCATTTGTATACTTTTAAATGAACAAAGTTCAATAGAGCGGAAACACTATTTAAATACATTATGTTTACAGTAATTTTTGATGTTACATTTTCGTGAAATTTCTTATTGCTATAATGTACTACTTTAGCAGCAACAGTAACGTATATTACACGACATGACAGGAGAATTAATAAATACTTTGCAAGCAACTAAGTCTAAATTCCCTACTACTGCAGAGGTAAACTTTTAAAATCTACTTGCACCAGACATGGCAAAAAGTATACCTATATGTTGTCAAAAATCCGAATAATAGTTAAATGATCCTGTTGTTTAAACAAGCAAAACAATTCAACATATTCAATGACAGTTTCATTCTCCCCCAATTACACTTCTTGATTAGTAATGTTATTGCTACTTACCTACGCTTTTATACAATATAATATATGACAGGACACATTTTCAAATTTCCCTTTCCACCCCCGGTTATAAACTGGGGTCCGCTATAAAAGAAATCAGGGGTCCTTTACGAAATTTACAGTAGTGGTAACATTTAGCATTTGGCGACCCAACATTAAAAGTACAACACATATAGTATATAGTATAGTATAATAAGAAATGTACACGTTAACTGTGTTCTCTGAGTTGGTTTAAATACTGCATTAAGTGCAGGCTTTTAAACCTTCATAAGAAATACATGTGTAAACAGCGACAAATGACGAACCTTATACTTATCTAACTGCAGCAACTATACCTCGTGAATATATGTACATCCACATACCTATACATTGGGCCATTCCAAATTTTCGCAACACCTTTGCTTTCACTTTACTGAAAAACCAACTGGTCAGTATATAAGAGTCAACTTATGATCATCATGTCGAGAAATGGGAAAGTTGTCACACCCAGAAAAAATGTATACGTCACTGTGTTCTGTGCAAAAACCGTGGTGCAAAATTAAGAAAAACGGCGGCATGGCAAAGTGCTTTTAATAATCTTCCCCGCCGCTACCTGTCACTTGCTAATTTTATGCAGAAGTTGCTATGAAATAACGAGTGATCAGTTGCATGGTGAGTGTGTACAAAAAATCGGTTTTTTACTGGTGAAAATGCAACTGATGAAAGCGTTCTTCTTAATTTTGCACCACGATTTTTGATGTGAAAACTTTCCCATTTCACGGGATCATGATGAGCATAGGTTGACTCTTACTGGCCAATTGGTTTTTCAGTAAAGTGAAAGCAAAGGTAAAGCAAAAGGTTAGATTAGCCCTGTAGAGTGGCTGGTAAGATCTATTACGTTTGAAACGGAAACCATGTGTTATATTTGTATAAGGCACATTATTGTTGTGATACAATCACTATGTAAAATAATACTAATAATACTAACAGGTACATATACATGTCTAGGATGCCGGAATACATGGAAGCCGGGCAAGAAGATGTCCGGTATATTCAACCGACGTGACAAAATAATAAAATATTTTCGTTGCTGAAATAAAAATGCTGCATACTCAACGTTGCTATGGTTTGCGTAGGGCCCTCACTTTGAAACCGGTAACTTGCCGTTTTAGAAAGCTGGGAACCCTTTACAAACCGTAGCAACGCAGGTTGAATATTTCGGACATTTTCTTGCCCGACTTCCTATGTTTTCGGGCATCCTAGACAACACGACCTCGAGAAAGGACAGTACCATATGTTTAATAGTATACTTCTTTCACTACGTCAAGATTCGATATCGAATAGCTACTAGAAACTATATTTACTGCAATACTGTCAATACTTTCAGTTGTCAGATGGATTATTTTTTTTACATTATTTGTATTTTATAATTAAACAGAACAGTTGGTGTTTGACAAGTTAGGTAACTCGAATGGGATTTCAATATCGACATTTCGGTCACCCACCGGGCATCAGAATCGACAGGACAATACTAACATAAGTTTAGCTAAGTAAGCTTTAACGAAATTTATCTCAATAATAGAATAGAGGTAATACTCCATCGCACCTTTTTGTGGATACTTTTAAAAAATCATTGTAGTTCTCTCTTTTTTCATTAATTTGTAATTTTATTTGAATACCTTGTTATTTCCTAACACATGCATTCGACTTCAATGATATGTTCATCATTCTTATGGAGTCAGTTGATGTCATAAATTGGAATCGATGAACTATAACAATAGTATACACCACACATCACATCTATGGCATGGCAGCGCCCATTTTTAGCATTGTTATGTTGCCATATAAACAAAGAAACACCAAAACACCAGTTTTATCAATTTGGCATCGTAATAGTAATCAGTGTTAAAAAGTGATAAGTCAATAGTTCTTAAAATGAAATATCCACCTGTTATTTCAATTTACGAACTTTGACTACAGGAGCCTATTTCTCAAAGCGATTTTGACTATGATTAGTTGATTAGTGCAATTTATTATCTAAGGGACTCATCAACTAATAATTGTCAAAATTGCTTTGTGAAATAGACTCCAGGTCACGCCCTTACCTAGTGAGTGTATATCGATAAGCAGATTAAAAATACTGTACGACAAAAACAACCCAATTCTTCCAAATCCTACAAGCCCAGACAAAATGCAATATTGTGTAAAAAATTCATGTGTAAATGCAATAAAATGTGAGTGTTACATTAGTGTCTGCAACAGTACTCCATAGTATTTCCATGACATGATATCATTAGTTTATATACATTGTACAGTTTCAACAGGTACCAAAGGTACTACCTTTCACCATGAAAAAAATAAAAATGAATGCCATAGCAACATCTTTACGATTTATTAAGGTATTCAATTTGAAGGGAATGACTGAAGAATACAACTACACTCCACTATTTTGACGAGCTTATCACTTATTTCCTTTCATCAGCCATCAAAAAATGATGGTGATGCATACTTACTGCATTAAATTCACATATGTACTTACGTATTTAGGTAATTATAGTTTGACGTCTAGACATAAGACGCAACGTAGCATAAAGTATGAGTTTGATACTTTAATGACTACGTATTATTATATCAATGCAAGTGGTATATTAATTAAATTCTTCGTATACAATAAACCGTAAGTGGATACGTTTTATAAAATAGGTACCTAATGTATATTTATTTCAAAAATTCTATCCAGAACCAAAAATCAAAAAGAAGTTCATACTTACGTTTGTCAATATAGTATGTTATATCGCCGAGAAACTATCTAGAAACCTATTCTACATTCGAAAATACTGTTTCCACTTAGCTCAGACCATTCATATCACTATTTTTTCAAATTCGCTACTATAATTAAAGGTGATAATTTCTCAGTATTAGTACTACCCATGAATGTACATGGTTAATAGTACAATTTCATCTTACCACGAATCATTCAGAAAGATCACTAGTATAATATTATTTAAGAAGGTCACGAATTCATTTCATAGTTTTGGAAATCTACCACTAATGAGAAGGTATTTGAAGCTCTGATAGAGTCCCAAGCTTAATGGGAATGTATATTTTAGTAGACATTTTCACTATTATTAATGTGATTTACTATAATATGATGCATTCAATAGGAGTGAAGTAGTAATACAGGTTGCATTTTCATCTTTACAATTTATTAGGAATGGTTTTTCTCTTTGCGATGAAAACAAAAAAATCATGTACACAAGGAGATCATTGAAATCTAGAACGTGCTGTTTTTTGTTTGCGCAACCTTTAGTTCTAAACCTAACGAATTAAAGAAAAGGTGAAAGCTCAGGGAAAGTCAGGTACGTAATCAACTTTCTATGGTATTTCTGTATTAGTAAACGAAATACTAAGGGTTGTTATTTATAATTTATAACAATCAATCTTCACATCTTCGTCCTAGTTTTCTCATTAAATCCTACACGTATTTTGCCATTTAAGCTTACCTTTACAAATCTTAAAAGTTTTAAATAAAAATACATGGGATTTTTTAAACGTGGATATGAAAGTGGTGAAACGGACCCCTGCGTTCCCATATGAATATGTCAAGTCAGTCGGTGGGACCGTACAATCTTCTAAAAACGGAACGACTTTCTAGAATCGATTTTGGTGGTACTTCCAGCTCCGTTACCCCACGAAATGGATTCATTCCCCTGGCAACTATGGTTCATTCGAGGAACTTATATACGTATGTCAAGTTTCGCCAGGATTTTTTACAGCAAAAAAATCGATCGTAATGTTTTTTAAATGCTACGGCGTTTATTAAAGTTTGTGAATTTACAATAGTATACATAGTAAAACATTTTCCGGTACGAAAAGACGAACAGAATATGGCAACCATAATCAGTACAAGCTAAAAGTATTTTCACTATCCTATAATTTTACACTTGTACATGGAGTGGTTGACCCATTCAACCTTCCAGGGCCGTCAAAGGTCAAATATTGTTAACCCTGATGAAATCTATATATGGGATACGCTTACATGATTATATAGGGTAATCGACAATAGGTGACAAGCAAGTTCCATTTATTTGCTTTATAGTGATAAGTGAAGTCAATCATATACCTAGTAGGCTAAATAATGTTAGTTTATCATAAACCTTATAGCGTTACACCGCCTTTTATATTAATTATAATTATTTTATGACGGAATTATGAATGAAGACCAGTAAAAAGTGCTGGCTTTTTCGTGGTCGTATATGCGTAGTTTTCTCTATTGTAATAAAACTTTTTGCTGAATACATTTTTATGCATGTAAAAGGAAATAAACCAAAGGTAATGTATAATAGAGCCCAGGTACACTACACAGGTACATACATTCACGTTCGTGCGTGCATACATCAGCGGAGTATTACCGTGTTCACATAATTAATATACGTATATAGTGATCATGATGCAAGAAAGTAATCTAACGTGTGAACAAAATCAATGACGACTGAAGACGACGTTGGGTTGTTAAAGTTAATGTAGCGTAAGTGAAAAGGGATGAGCTTTCATAGTATCCGTGGTGAAAGCTGAGTGATGTTAACAAGGAAAGTTCTCATCTGCATTCTCGTCGTTCACTCCAAATTCATCCCAGCCCAGTGTATAAAAGTCACTTCTACACGATGCGTAACTTGACTCTATAAAAAGTAAATTGTTAAAAAATATTTTTACTCAATGTGTCAAATGTGAACAAGTGTATTCTAACACAATATAGTTGGTACTAAACATGGATATCCCTTCAAACACTAAACTAAACAAATTTATTACATTCTACACTATTAACATAACGCGAGTAGATAGTAATTGTGAAATAACGTGTGGTTTATGTGTTAACTGATCACGATCAATGCTTTTAAATTAGCATTAAATTACTCAATATAGAAAAATTGAAAAATTATCGCCTCTTGTCCTTTTGTATAAAATCGGTCAAGAATAGCTGACATTGGTCACTAGCTATTAGGTATACATCAACATACAGACGTACGGACAAACACAATTAAACTGATACTTGCGAAAATGCGTTCAGCTACGTAATGCATGAGTTTCTTTTAAACTAAAGTTGTTAAAAGTAATCGCATGGTTCGGTTGCAACAGGAGAGGTTGTGCATTTGTCCGTTAAGTAGAATCCATTTTAATGGCATCGTACAATGATGAGATGACTATTATGAGAATCGTAGGTGTCTATGTGCATACATATACAAGATTTCTGGATTGTGGAAATGTCTGATGCAACATGGTGATAAATTTGGTGGTGAGATATGACGCATTGTATTGTGATAGGATGAGGGATGTATGTCTAGTTTTACTTTTCTGGTTTATCTCCGAATGCAAAAAATAAGCTCAGTTTCAAAATATAATTTCAAGCTATACATCTCTACTGTGGCTGCTTACTAGCATTCAATGATTCTTATATAATTATCATTTTCAAGAGGAGTGAAGATTCAAAATCAAAAGTCGAATGGATTGCAAGATCACATAAGTAAGAATTCATATTTTTTGAAATAATTAAAATAAGAATTTGAGAAAAAATGGGACTGACAGTGAGCAGTATAGTATTGGTGCATGGAAACAGCCCAAATTTCATATGGTTTTTCAAAAGGTTGCCTGCAGTCATTTTATCATTTTCTTTGTTTCCAAAAAACGCTGTTCCTTGCTTTACCACCGTTTAATAATGAAATGTGCGCAAAGTACAACTTACCACTTTCACACGGAGAATTGCAATCGCCATTGACACCATTTTCGCAGCAGGAATTGGATTTGTTCTGCTGCGATGCGCTGCTATCGTTGTCAGTATGAAAGGTTGGAAGAAAGGAAGCAATATTTTTCTTTGTAGCAATACCGGCATTATTCTTCATATTCATCATTGAGTAGCTTTCTTTTTCTGCGCTTGTGTTACGCTTGCCGTGTCCAGATGCAGTAAATATATCAACCTTTCCTTTTTTCGTTGGAATCATTTTGGAAGGATAAGAGATAGATTTGGTGGCAAGCACTTTAAGCCCTGACAGACTTACCGTTTTCCTCACTCCATGACAACCGCCCAATCCTGGATTACTTTCACTGGTCACGATCTTGCAAACATTTTCTTGTGCATTCTCTTTCGTGCTTGCACATAAAGGTTGAAGTGAATCGTTCTTTGGCAATATTATTTCTTTACGCGGTTTCCCCCTTTCTTCTTTCTCGTTATATAAGCTACAGACATGAATATTGCCTTGTTTAACATTTTGGCGTGATAGCCCTTCCATGGTCATGGTGCTGCTATTTTCTTCTTTAATGAAGTTGAAATGTTTGGTATCGTGACAGGAATTGAATACGCTTTTCAACGAGGAGGAGCTGCCTATTGGCTCACATTTAGATGAAGTGGGACGATTAAGGTGATACACAAGTCCGTTTTTCATTGATTGATGTTTGTAGTCATGAAAGCTACACGACTTGTCGATTCGACGCAACTCATGGTCGTCGTTTTCACTAATATCGTTACCGTCACTTTCCACTGTGCTGTTTCTGACAAATACGACGTTTGCTTTTTTGCGAGGAAGTTCATTCAAGTTGTTTTCTCTAGGGAAGTGATCCCCATCATATGAATAATAATTCCTTGGCAAATATGCTTTCCCTGAAACTTCTCGCTCTTGTTCGACTGTTCCATCCCATCCATTAACTGAACCGGCTCGGACATTTATTGCCCGAGAATTGTTAGATAAGCTGTCTCCCCGTCGGTAGAACGTCTGCTGTATAGTCTCTTGCCTTCGTTTACGATACTCACAGAAAAAGAACGTGTATGAATTTTTCATACGTTTGCTGTCACCTTTGCTGTTCTCACGTTTTAAAATGGACTTGTAATGATCGGTCCTGCCCCTGACTGCACGATCACTGTCTACAAAGAGCAAGAATATTTAGCATAAATGTCTAGTCAAAGTTAAAAAGGCCAGCATTAAACAAATCTGATGCGAAGAATGTGGATATTATTTGAAGCGACCAGGACGACGCATGTTAAACAGTTACGAAACAGTAAAGAATGTGATAAAAATGTCAAATTCTAAATAACAAGTATGTACTTCCAAGCAAAACGCACTTTCTCATTTTATTAAGTAGCGAATGCTACTTATTGCGATTACAAATGTCTGTCTGTCCGTACAATATCTCGGAAACGGGAAGGAATTTTAGAATTCTGAATTTAGAACTAATATTTAATGTCTTTTTTACTTTATTTTTATTTTTCCTTTATATTTCTTTCGCTACTTTACTATGCGTTTGTCTTTACACAGTTTATTTGAATCTGTTTAGTGTTTGTTTCATTGTTTGTATTTTTTGCACTGTATCCAATTATCTCTAGGAACCTTGAGTAATGTCTAATTAAGTCTACTTTGTAACGATATGTGTCTGCAATAAAGTCGATCATTATTATTATACGATGTAAATGTCTACATTACTATTTTCATACACTCTAACAAACAATGGGAGCTTCTTTAATAGGTCGTCGAAGGTTGAAATAAAAGCCAACAGATAGTGTCTCAAAATACATCTAAATTATAAATTACAAGTAATACTTCTCAATATAAACACAACTAGCTGATAATACCCGTTCTTGAATAAGAAATTTTTTCGATGAATATTATGTTCATGTAGACCATTTTGGCCCTCTCATTCGGCTAGCCTAGTTTTTGTGGAATTCATATACCAAATTTTAGCCGACTCTGATACAAATTAAAGATTTTTTACGTTAAAATTTAAATTTAAATTCCCCGTGGAATGAGACGTTTTGAAGTGACCCTAATGGGTCTAAAAATTATAATTTTCTGCGGAGACTTTATCTAACATGTACTTTATGATATTCAAACCACTGCATCAAATTACAGCCCAATCCGTTACGAAATGAAATTTTTTGTACCTTAGAACTAAAATTTCCCAGGAAATAAGTGACCCTATCGGATCTAAAACCAGTCAGTTTGGCCCCTCACTTTGGCTAACGTATTTTTTGTGGCACTCAAAACTCTGTACCAAATTTCAGCCGATTCGGTTAAGAAATGAAGATTTTTGTTTGTTAAAATAAAAAAAATCACTGTGAATGAGATGTTAGCATAGTCATTAAGACTTTTTTGGCGAAAGTAACCCTATTGGGTCAAGTGATGGATTTTTCCGACAAGGAGCGTCTGCATAAGTGTACCAAATTTATGCACAATCGGTTTAGAAGTTTTTCGTACGTTAAAATTGAAATTTTATTGGGAATAAATAGTTACCCTATCGGGTTTGAAAATGGTCAGTTTGGACCCACACTTCGGCTATTGAATTTTTTGTTGGTGTAGGACCCCTGCGGCCAAATCGGTTAAGAAATGAAGATTTTTGTTTGTAAAAATTCGCTGGGAATGAGATGTTGGCTTAGTCATTAAGACTTTTCGGACAAAACTGACCCTACTGGGTCAAGGGATTAAAAAAATTCTCCAAACGTTGACATTAACCTTCCCAGGGAGCGTCTGCATGATGACAAAAAGAAATGGAGTTTTATAGGTATAGATATTGCAAGTATATATGAATGACTCTCTAGTCTCTAGACTGTTGTTACATAACATTTTCTTGTACATAAATTACATAATGTTGGTCTAGGTGAATAATTTAAGGTAGGTATTCCTTGTTGTGCATGTATTTATTCACATTGGGTAT
>JAHZNB010005142.1:0-10760 GCA_027744295.1 Callyntrura guangdongensis
ATTGGATGAGGAAACAAATGTTAAATCACATATGAAATTATTCGTAATGCTAAATCCATTGCATCAAACACCAAATGCTAAACCCCATATATGATAGTTCGTAATGCTAAATCCATATCATCAAATAACACATGCTAAATCCAATGAAAAAATATTTCGAAATGCTAAACTCCATGTAAAACTATTTGGTATGCTAAATCCATGAAATCACAACAATTGTTAAATACCATAAAAATTGTTCGAAATGCTCAATCTATTTTTAGCAATACTTTATATTACATTATAAAATCCAAAAGTAGATAGGTCCTGCTAAGAGGCCCTGTATACTTTTGGAGGAGAATTTTATCATGTTATGTTTACGGATTAATATTACACCCTATCACGTTATGTTAAGAAACATCAAAAGCTAAATCCAACGTATCACCATAAGATTCAAATGCTAAATCTCATGTTCTATGCAAAAATTCAGATGCTAATTCACATGTTAACAAAGTAAAATAACAAATCCCATGATTTTAAAACTCAATGCTAAATCTTGAACACTATGAGTATTAAAGCGATAGTAAAAAACTTATAAGTTACAGTTGCTGCTTGTCATGCTTGCACGTCCTTACTCTCATGGTCTAACTACCTACTCTTCGGATTCAAATAAGGAAGGAGCTTTAAACTTCAATTAAGTTGCAATGTTGTAGCCACGGAGGCATAATTTAGCATACGAACAAAAAATTAATATTTCAATGCTAAATCCCGTGCATGTGGTTGGAATAATAATGTTATAAGTGGTGATTTTATATTTTAATGTAAGCGATCGATTTTTATCTGCCGAAGCGGGAAGACCAATTAATTCCAAAACCATTCGCAAGTGGGACGAAAACAAAATTTTAACTTTAAATCTTTTTAGAAAAATTGCCGTTAAGTTTACAAACGAATATGAAATGTACAGTTCTTAAGAATTAGCTAATGCCTCTGTAAAACTTTTGAACATTAAAGAGCAAAATTGATACTGTTATTAATAAACTGCTAGACGCTTTCATATTACCACACTACGGGCTATTCAGACTAGTGCCGAACAATGTTACACGTGATTTAGCATTTGGTTTTTGATCAATCAATCAATATCCTTTCAACTAAAAATAACAATAATTTCAACTCAAGAATGTGAAAACATGAAGATGTCAAGAAGATGCGTTTTTTCGACTAATCTTTTGAAATGGAAAGAAAATTCACAAGATACGCTTGTGTCATGCATGTTCCTTTTTATTTAATAATTTTTGATTCCAGACAATCAAACATTACCTTAAAGTACTGTTATCGGCGACTTTTTGTTAACCGCCCCGCGGCTCTTGTTATTATTATTATTATTACGGCTTAATTGCAGATACTCAAGACACAAATAAGCAAGACCAGCTTGCAATTGAGTGCAGGTTTAAAGAAGAGTTAAATTCCATAACTATTTCATATACTAGAATACTTTCAAATATTAAGCCTAGCATAAAAATTGGTGCCAATTATTTACAAAATATTATTGAGCCTATTTTAAGTGCATAAATGCTCATAGCATTTATTAGAAAGTTTTGGCACATTCGAGGTAGATTGTACACCAATTTCTTGAGAACAACTTTTTTAATACGAAGACAAAGGAAACATTTCCATAATTTTAATTGTTTCCCATTTCTCGAATCTAAGTTACTGATCAGACTGTAATTTTTTATTTCTGAGAAACTTGTACATTGCCGTAACAGAGGAACCTGTAGTTTTGAGCATGTTTTGCTCTACCATGCAGTTTGACGTTATTTCTGTACTTTGTACTCGTGAACTAAAGTTTTCAACCCCAAAACGCCAAACGTCATTCTTATCCGGACAACTTTGTTTTACAAATAAGAGTACTAACTGTACAATTTTCAACTTATTTCCCTTGTATGCAGCATTCATACTCCAAAAACGATCTTCATTCGTAATGTATACAGTAGTGTTAATAGTTTGTATTTGTTCACATTTCAATAAATTTATAAAATCTGTATACGTTATTCCTTTAAAACTTTCAAAATATTCAAGATTCTCAAAGGACTCACAAAAACTTTCCCTCAAACTCGGCCAAAAAACTAGACCATCAACACTTTGGCGCCTATTGTTGTACTTTAGGAAAGGTAAGTTGGCCTTCAAAAATACTTTGCTTTGTGCTGGAACTAAATGACAGCTCAATGTACTCCAAACTGTAATAAGCATTTTGCAATAGTTTCTTTATATCATCTATATTCAAATCTGTTAGCTGCCCATCAAGTATTTGAATCCGAGAAACTTTAGTTATACCAATGTAATTGGCAAATATGTTAAAAACAGAGGCACATGTTGAAAAATAATTTAAGACAAGGGTTTGTAAAAACTGAAGGTTTACCCGCTTTATATACTGGGGATTAATTATGTTCTGATTTTGTTGGCAAAATAAGTTGTAGGTGTTGTGTACTTCAAAATCTCTTAAATTAACAGTATTAGATAAAATGTCAAGCATTGTGGCAATTTCAATGAGACCTGAAAATATTACTAGTTTCAGAAATCTTTCCGATCCCTGACACTGACCTTGTTTCCAATCTGATGAATGCTCTAAAGAAATATTTACCGCAGTACAGCATTTTGAATTTGTTTTTGCTAACTTATCATAATGTTTGAAGCTGGAAACATTTAAGATGCCATAGTGATTAAATAAATCTACATTTTGTGCATTACTTTCATTATCATTATACATTAGCATCCAAAGCGGTCGGTGGCGTAAATATGATTGTGTCTGTTGGCGAGTCAAATATTCGTTTTATGAATATTCCTATAACAATGGCCAATATTACGAAACCTAAAATCAGCAAAATAATATTCAAGTTAGTTGTTTGATGTTGGCCACTTTGAGTTGGCAAAATTTTGGTTAGAAGCTCTTGAGTTTCGTCATTTCTGTTCGATTCTTGGTTTCTGTCCAGTTCTTGGTTTCCGTCCAGTTCTTGGTTTCCGTCCAGTTCTTGGTTTCCGTCCAGTTCTTGGTTTCTGTCCAGTTTTTGGTTTCTGTTCAGTTCTTGGTTTCTGTCCAGGTCTTGGTTTCCGTCTAGTTCTTGGTTTATGTCCACATTTTGGCATCCATCTGCTTCATCAGACTTGTTTGTTTGGTTTGTATGTGTTTCGCTGTCTATGGGGGTCTTAAATCCCTCTTCTACAGAGTTTTTCGTCTCATTTAAACCCATTTTTTCAAGCACCTTAAGAAGACGCCCAAGAGTAGCTTCACGTACATGTTGGGATCTGTAAAAATGTTAGTGTCTCAAAAATAGCGCCCTCGAAGTTAGTTTTGGATAACTTTTCAATACGGTCTATTTCTATGTCGTTTACACCAAGTCTTATGGCAAGATTTCCAATACGATCGCGTAGAACAACATTCCCTGGATTGTCTGCCATCAGCTGAGTTACCAAGGATTTTTCACAGTCTAATAAAAGAAAATATACATACATACATATTTTCTATATGTATATATGGTACGAGTGAAATATAGGTTAATATTGATTTTGATTTAAGTTATTTTACTAATGCCAAATTGCAATCGGTGGCGTTTCTCTTTCTCAGCATCATTTCTTACAATTTTTTGCTTACCCTCATCGCCAATTACTAACTGATGATGTGTCGTAGTCATCATTGAAGTACAATTTTTGGTTCGAAGTACTTGACATCATAAAAAGTGCAAACACAGTTACAAAACAAATTCCGTTAGACACAGTTACAGGTTACTTTACATGTTAATTTATTTATTTCACATGTTGCAACGATATCAACTGAACAATTGAACATATAAAATGACGACTCTAAATTAAAATACATTGACTGTCCATTTATAATGTTACACAAAACTAATGATTCCTATGCGTAATATGGAACAACGTGACTTGTATGATGTAACAGCTTTGATTCCAAAACAAATACTATTTTTGGTGTATTATATTGTTAACAATCGCAATATTATATCAAGAATTGGTCATGGACCAAACCACAACAAATGCATACTAACGTCTGATTACCTACCTGCATTAAATCAAATGGAGGTTGAGATAGACTTTATTCACGGAAAATACAGTACGTGCAGCGTATAGTACAGTAATAACCGAAGCAGTTTTATAACTACAACACGTTATAATTTATCAATAGATTCACAAATGATAAAAAAATTATTAAACATGTCAATGTCAAAATCAAGGTCCAAAGTGAAGCTTTTTTATTTGTAATATAAACAAATGTCGAATTTCAGCTTTAACAATTGTTCCTTTACTACATACATCTATAATGGAGAAATACACACATTCAAATTGATACACTCATAAAACTCAGTGCCACACAGTTTCATGCTATATTCTCAGTAATGATCGTAAAGCAAATATACTATTCTCCCCGGTGGTTGATTAGGTTTACAAAGTAATAGTAACAAAGTCGCGAAGTTTTCTCTCCAACATTCCCTCCACACCTCTCACTAACTCCACCAGGAATGTGAAATCGATTAGTAAAAACAGAACTTCAGATTTCGAAACCGTTTCTGAATTACCACTCTGGGAACCTTTTGAAGACATTGTGGGCGCCACATGGCTTCACCTGAAATTTCCAGGCTGGAAACTCCAAAATCCTTTCCAGTGGTGGCTTAGGGATGCCAACTGGCGAAAAGTGAATTTCAAAACTGTCTTCGAGTTATCGCATGGACAGACAAACAGACGGATAAAGAACGTGAAGTTATTATTTGGTATTATGGAATAGTATTAGTCATGGTGTTATACCACCATATATTCGACGCAAAATATGTACAAATGACAATAAAGTATGACTCATGGACTTTTCGTAGCTGACAATGTTAAATTTAAATGCTGTTGAAGATACTTTATTCCATGCAAAAAAATACATTAGTACTGTATATGCCGTAAACACAAGCGGTTTATGGGAAAAAGGTTTTCTTATGACCAACCTTACACTCAATTAATATGTTGGTCATAATCAAGGTAGGTAAAAGTAGTAACTCGGTCCATGAACACCAAAGAAATGAATGAGCTAAATTTTGGTTCACAATCCGGATCTAGACCACATTTGCCCGATGTCAATTCCGTCAGGGGTCCAACTCAAACTCGAGCCATTTCCTCCGCCCTCGGTACCGACTTCAATAAGAACAAGTCTGCCCGGTACAAACATCATCAAATCATTTTCATCTTATTATCTAGACCCAATTTTGTGTCAAGTTTTCTTAGTTTGGGTTTCATTGACAACATTTTCTCTTAAGACTACATAGCAAGGTAAGGGTATAAAAGGGCGATCGACTTTAAAATTCATGAATAAAAAGGGACAGCTTTAAACACAAAAAACAGCAAACAAGCAGCAAGTAACATTATAAAATAAGAAAAGTTCCTAAAATCTCATGTCTTACTCTATCACGTACAAAAACTAACAATAATGTTCTAATTAATTACACATTTCACGGATTTAAGTAACGGTGCTCTGGAGTATCGTCAGTATATTAGTAAAACTTGGCCTGTTGTCAAGCTCCGGATTCCAGCAGTCAACCATAAGCTCGTATCTATTTAAACAGATATGTAAAACATGAAGCGCAAATACATCTACAAATGCAAACATAAATATTAATTTTGCATACAATCTCGGAGTGGCATATTTGGGTCTATTTAGTCGTAAGCCATCATCCAGCATATTGGCGAATTCAATTGTCCATGTAAGACCGGGATACGGACTATTTCCTATACATCAAACGAAAAAACATATCCAGGTATACAAATCGTGGTCTGCTAGAATGGCAACTGACAAATTCTCCTTCTACAATGTTGACTGCCAATTATTTAATGTAGGAAAATGTGGCAACAGAAAAATCGTAGGTCCAAAATTAGCAAACGGAACATTTTGATTTGCAAATGTGATAACCCATAAGGAACATCGACGAAGCTAATTTATTTGTATGAATGTATTATAAGGCTACAATAGTGCGAAGAACGTAATCTAGTTAATATGATTTAGTATTATATCCGAAAATAACTTCAACTTGTTTAGAGAGACAATATATTTCTTTAAAAACTTTTGATAGTAATGTCGTATTTTCTTTTTTTTATTAATTATTATTAATGCATACACACACATACATACGGCCTGTCATCTAGCAAACGCATATGCTTAAACTATGCTCGGTGGACTCAGCGGTCATGACAAAATTTTGTTTGTTGTTCAAATAAATAATATTCCACACTACAACAATCCTTCGGTTTGTGAAGGCCAACAACACGCAACCCAAACGAATCATATTTCTTATATCCTAGTCAGGATTTTAAGTTAAACGCTTTACAAACCGTCAGTTTTGTCATTTTGTGCACGCTGGGTCATGAGATGAGGACCTGGGCTTGCTCGATGACTAAACCTAAGGGATATACTGAACATCGGTTTGCTTTTTGAACACGATAAAGTTTATATGTCGCTACCACTACAGCTACGCACTTTAACCATTGTACAGCATTACAGGCCACGAAATCATTTTATATTTATATACTTTACTTTGATTTATTCCGAACCTGGGTTAATGAAGATATCATGTGTGAATGTAAAGTTTATTAAGACATTATTTTGTGACAAAATTTGACGAAAATATACGTATTTCACTTTGTTAACAATGTAATTATTAAATTTTTTCCTTTATCGCATTTTTCCAAATAGTGAACCACGTCACTTTTCGCATCGTATGTAGCTACACAATATACTGCTCGCAAAAATGAATTCTTCGGTCTGTCTGTAAATCTGGTCGTTTTAAAAATACATGGTCCTAAATGGGGTGATATGTAAGTTTTAAATACACCACAATACAGCATTGGATATTGCCACATTTGCATCTTGATATTTTTCCGGATGCCAAGGTTGTATGGTCAAGAAATTCGTAACCAATCTCGCGATAGGAGAGTTTGCTAGTTCCTATTTTTAACTTACGTTCCTACAAAATATTTCAAATGCATTATATTACGTGTTTTTACCCATAGTGAAAACGCCAAGGCATTGGCTCTTGTCCGGACTTGACGTAATTTGTGTAATTATACATTCTTCGCGAAAGCCCAAAATCAGAAATTTTGGCAGTTTTTTCCGCAGTTAAAAGTACATTTCGTGCGGCAAGGTCAGCATGAACAACGTGTTTAGTTCCCAGATATTCCATTCCAGAAGCAATCTCCAGACACCATTGAACCATTTGATGGAAGCCTAAATCGTTTACGTATGTATGGTGTGCTGGGTCTGAGTTGACATCGCTAACAAAATTAACAAGTGCACACACTAATACTTCTTGACCTTGACCTTGTAAAAACTGTACGTTCATTGTGTGATATTTACTCATGCGTGTTGTTGGTTGTTGTTTGTGGTTTTTTATCGTGGTTTCTCAAATAATTTTGCAATGAACCCAAGCTACAAAGCTCCGTCGCGATGTACACAATACCTTGCTGAAGCTCTGCTGTGTACGCACCCATCATAGCCACAATGTTTGGATGCTTTCCAATGTAAATCAAAATTTTTATTTCGGTTAGCATTCCTTTGAGAACTGTTTGAGATGATCCGTCCTTAGCTATTTTCAGAGCTACTTCCTTGAAATCTTCGGGGGAAGATTCAATCCTGGCCTTGAAGACAAATCCAAACTCTCCCATTCCCAATATTGTGTCGTGTTCTGCAAATGTAATTGTAAATTTACGTTTTTTCAAAGAATTATCAATGTTCATTATATTATTAGTAAACTCAAAATAATTTAACTAATTGTGACAAACCGATTTTTATTTGACTTTCTTGGATTTCGTAAGAACTTTGGTAAGGAAATATTAGCGCTGATGTGTTTATATGTTGTGCCTCTTGTTGAGCCGCCACACTGTTGGGCATTCCTTCAAGAAACTCTCGAATATCTTTTCTTGAAATTTTTTGTTGAATTTTCTTTACGCGTAGAAGCAAAAAAGCAAACGAGATTATTACACTAATAAATAAACCAGTTATTCCAACTGCAGTGCCCACAATGATGACAGTGTTTATGTTGATATAGGTGGATGAAATGCTGCCAGACAGGGTGTTCGACACTTCATCGATTTCTACAACATAAATATCTTTATTTTAAAACCGGAAGTTGTTTGTTGAAAGTGATACCTGAAAATGCTGTCGATTATGGTAGAGAAATAACTGTTAGTACAGGTTTTTGACTTTTTATTTAATTCAATAAAAAATAAACTTTAAAAAGAGAAAGGAAGGAGTTGTCTAAGCCGATAATGGATCATCAATAAATGCAGAGGACTTTTCAAACTTCATAAGTACCTGTACCTCAAAATCCAAATTCATTTTTGCATACAGTGCAGGCAAAAAAGTGGCCGTTGGAGATTTTGGATTGAGACGGAAAATTGATGTTGACAATGAGGATGGATACTCTATGAACATGCCGTTTTTATTCGCCCCTTTGATGGACGCTGCTCTGGAGTGCACGAATAGATACATAAATAACATAGACATAGATACATGATAAATGCATTTGGCGGTTTGATGCATGTTCATAGGGAAGTAATTATATGCGATTTTGTATTATCCTTAAACACCAATACAAAATAGTCGTTTTGTGTTGCAAATAGTTGGTATACCTATACACACAGTACCTATAGTTACATTAAAGTTACATTACATTAAAGTTTGATACAAGCCTAACCCCCTCCTATTTCGCAACGTATGACTATGTGCATAGATAAATGAATTGCGTGCAAAACTGGTTTGACATTTATGATAATCCGTTCTCGATCGGACAACTCCCTTAATTCCCTTGTAAGTAATTTGCGTAATGGGTACCCTTAGTTTTCTCGATGTATCCCTCCTTTTGATCACCTTTGAAGTTATCCGTTAATTTCCACCATCCCCTACTGCCCAAATGCTTATCATAAGGGTTATCAAATGCCTCTCGGAAATGTATTGTAAAACTGTGTTTACTTGCCCATTGATCGGCAAGTTCCCAAAATACTTTCATGTTTTGCAAAGTGTTCCACACATTGTTGCTATTACTGTCCCATCCTAATAGACCAATGACTGCCAACTCGTCAGCAGCATAGTAATGTCGTAACTCTCTATGAATATCTAGTAAATATTTGCTTACTACTTCAAATGAAAACTCTACTCCTTCGTTTTTCGTTGTATCCGTGATGTCAATTCCGCAAGTAACAAAGTCAGACTCCTGCAAAATGTCTCGAACAATTTGCATTTCATTTTGACCAAGTTGATTGTTGTAGTATTCATCGAGTAAGAAAGCGCCCATTACAGTACCAAATTTGAGACGTGCAACTGAAGAATTTTTTAATTCCTTTAGATAGTTTAGAGTTACTTTGGCCTGCGTGAATTCCTTTTCGTTAATCGGGTCTGTAAATGTAAAACCTTGCACAGTTTCAGGAAAAATTTTATTTGCCTTTTCTGCACATTCAATCGCCAATTTCACTTCAGTCTCCATTTTTGGATTGTAATCGAAATAATTAATTCCTTGGAATATTTTTATTCTTTGAATTCCATGGCGGAAATTAATTCTTGCTGCTACTTCGGATATTCGGACCTGAATAAAGGTTTGACTGTAGTACGTTCGATTTTGCTTGTATGACACTGTAAATTAAGGAATACACAAAAATATCTAGTTTCTGTTGAACTAATTGAATAACAATAAAACACATCGTACCGTTATAGGCACCAGTTCCCCATGTGGTGACCCAAGAAAACTTTTGCATGATCACTTCTAACATCACTTCAATTTCTTTTGTAGTGTGATCATTAAAATGTGGCGCGCGACCACCTTTAGTGTACGGTTGCTTTACATAAGGTGAAAAGTATACTCCTGTGTACAACGGATCGAAATTATAACACCTATATACATCGAGAATCAAAGTTAAGGTCACTAAACGCGCGGATATACTTGGAGAACAGAACTTAGCCGGCATTATATCAAATTCTGTTTTTAATAAGTATAGTGTCAATATCCGTCTTTAATCAACTCAAACAATAGCACGAACAACTTTACTATCTAATTAACTAATATTATCCAATACCATTGTCTAAATAAACCCACTCCCTTAATAATGTACTGCAAGTCAAGTTTGGTTTTAATCTTTATAAATATTAGCGTACAATTAGTGTCCAAGTGCTAAAAATTCTGTAAGGCTTGTCAGCAATTCAAAAAACACAAAAAACGCTTTGTTTGTTCTAATATGTGGCATGTATCTCTTTCTAGTTTTTTAGTTGTAGAAATGAAATGTAAATTTTCACGTAAATATGTGTTGAAAGTTATGTTTAGGGGAATTGACCGGAGCAAACTTTCTTTATTAATGGACATGGCTTTAATTACAGTTCATACAGATGTCGAATCAGAGCCGTGCCTTGTGATTTAGTAGTATTTCAATATCGTTAATACTACTTCTATCTGAAAATTATGTCAAATTGCAATAATGTTGGAGTATTTACAATTATAACAATAAGTGTGATTGTCTATTAACCCAGCCTTGAGATTTTTTTAGATTAACTTTACCATAAAATTTGTTTTGTCTCCTGTTTTGTTGTCTTAACGCCTAGTTAATATATTTATTATAGCATTTACAACATTGTGTATCATCTGTTTTAGTTAATATTGTACAAGGAAGATTAGAAAACATTAAACGAGAGGAAAACTTATTCAAAATAGGGCCAATTTTCATACTTACGTCAGAGTCAGACAGTTTTTTTTAAA
>JAHZNB010005143.1:0-15384 GCA_027744295.1 Callyntrura guangdongensis
CTCTTGAGCTCTTTGCTTATCTACCTACCTATATAATTTACACGGTATGATATACAACTACATCCCTTCTTTGTACGTGCAGCGTTAAACTTAATCGTCAACTGACGTCACCGGCACTGACCATTCGGGAATAAAAATGTCTCCACTGTATTCTACACATGCGAATACATATTTTACAGTTAATTTCGGCCGTTAATTCCATTTATTGATCTTGCATACTCCTCGTTAGTCGAGTATCTTAGATTTGGCATTTTCATAACAAAACGGTATCCTTGTCAGAAAATGGTTTAGCAAGTATGCAAACAGAAGACATTAATATTTATATAACTTTTTAATTGGCTATCAATCTCCGATCCAATTATTTTAAAAGATTTTGTTTGAAAACGGTTACTCATGTGATGTTGTGATTCACTAGTAACGTCAGCATTATTTAAAGTTATTTTAAAACCAAGTGAGAACATGCATGACTATGCTCCCTAATAAACATATTAGGATTCAGTTTTAAGTAGCCACGTGTATCAAATAATGTCATAGACTTCGTGGCATCTTCCTAATAGTTGGTATGTTTACCCTAAGTTTTATAATGCCTTCCGTATTTGTTTTCAGCGGCTTTGTTAGTTGAATCCGAGTTTGATGGTTAATCGATTGTAAGAAATAAATCGTTTGTTTTCATCAAGCTTTGTGTATTAGTGAATTTTGTGAAATATTTTTTTCTGTCCGTACTCAATTTAAAAAAAATTGTTGTGAGTATATTGTGGGGAATTAATGTTTCTTTAGTTTATCATGCTAATGTATTTTTTCATCTAGTTTTTAATGACATCTTAGCTGCGTACTTTAGAGTACCTTTGGTAATTGCATTTTGGTTTTGGTAGGAACGCAGACGGTTGTTGACGTATGTACCCCCTGAACTTTATTACAAGGGTTAGAAAATTTCAGGTTGGATTAAAATAATATAAATATTTAATTTTGATAAAGTGAATTTGGTAATTCGATTTGAAACAGGAAATGCCTCCATCTTTATGTTCGATTTTTCCTTGTAATTGTTTACAGGATATTGTGTATACACCAAACAAAACACATAGTACTTCAATCGCAAAAACCGTGCCTTAGTTCCAACTATGTTGAGTCTTTTAGTTATTCGATAATTCTTTTCCCAATTTAAATACAGCGCAAACTACATAATCAAACAGACAGTTTTTTGCAAAAAAAGTGTACCCTAACATCAAAGCTTATTAAGCAAATTATCAAACAACTTGATATGAGGTAGCAAATACTTGCGTTTTTTAAGTGCTTTAGCGTTTGGTTAGCCATCATTATTTCATTTCAAGTTATACAGAAACCTCTCTAAATTATCTGTGCGTTGTTCTCTGAAAACTAATATGTCTTGTATTTGTTCATAAAGTAAATTAAACGATACATAACAAATGGTAAGTTAAAACAATACTAATATCTTCAAAAAACCTTACCAGTGCCTGGAAGTGCATAAAATCTTTCAAAAATGTATTTGACGTACACGGAGAGAAAAATTCTCTGTCTGTATCAAAGCTTGTACTTGTATGTTCCCTGGTCCATCCCGGTACGCCGGGATTCAAACTTGACAAAACTGAATTTTACATATCCTCGATATGTACGCATTCCGTATTTTCTGGCAGTTTTTCTTGCGTTAATCTATGTCATAGCTAGCTTCGGATTACTCCTCTGGAACTATTTAATATGCATGGAAAATTGTCTCACACAATTTAATGCTCTTATGATTTTTGTTATTGCATGCATGTTTCCCCTTTATATTTCAATACTTATAATTATAAGCGAATCCAATTTTGTCACCGTAATTAATGAATGTCTCAAAGTGCTTTCCAATATTGGTAAGTACAAACGCTAATAGTACATTTACCGATACTTACTATTAGTCATTTAAGCTAAATGATTTAACTAATAATATTTTTAGCCCACAGGAATATAAAGCAGAAACTAAACCTAAACGACATTTTCAACCTTTCTCAAGTTGCGGCTTATGGCTCCTGGCCTCTACTGGTATCCATTGCATCAATAGTGTCCAACTTTGACGTTATCTACAATGTTTCGGATAAATTGATTTCACCCACAATAAACGTACAACTCGGACTGGGACAAATCTTTTGTTCTAAATTGTTTCGAATGGTTTTTCTCTATATAGCACTTTTGGAATATTCTAGGACTGTAAGGTTGGTAATTTTTTTCTTTGTCATACTTTTTGATAGATATTTAAAAATCCTGAAGTGTTTGGTCACGCAGGAGTTACCATTTTACCAATATCACCGTAATTACACTCTCCTGATTGTTGTGTCCAACTATACTGCAAATGTATTTCACAGATTAATATTTGTGTGGCTAAGTGTAACATTTTGGTTGTTAGTGTTTTGTTGTTGGCTAATTATAAAAGGCTCTGCAATGTCACTTGTCACATATTTAGCAGTAATGGTTGGGTGGTTAGTTCTTGTGGTTTTGACATGCACCATACTTCCTATTTTGAGAAACGTGACAGAATTGACAGTAACTTGTCTAAAATTTTATTGCGATTGGACTGAAAGGAAGTTTGGTTGTACTCGAACTAAGAAGAATAAAATATTTTGCGCACAGGCGCATTCCATGCAACCATTTCGATTTAAATACGGTCAGTATTGTAGCATTGACAGAAGTTACTTTGTCGATTTTGTGTGGCAGATAGTAGATCGGTGCTTTGATGCCATTTTATTATATGAGTGGATAGATTAAATAGTTACCTACCTGAGTTGCTTACTCACTAAAGTAGTTTCGTATTGACAACAGAAAATTTTAACAGTAAAGTTATGCTACATGATGACAGTAAACGTAGCTTGAATTTGATCCTGCCGATTGCTTTTAAATTTTTGGCTTCTTTTGTTTATTTTTCAATTTCATGATCCAAATGGGCTGAAAGGTTCAACGAACGCCTGTAATCTTAAATGTTAAAATAAATGTTATCATGGCGAAGTATTGTATTCATAAAATACGACATATCGCTTATCTAGTGTTGAAATAATTTTCTTCTGGGGTTAGTTTTAATCTGTGGATTATGGAGTATACTTATGTATATATGTATCTATCTGAAGATACTGCTAATAAGATCAAAAATTTGAAAACCTTTAAGAGGCACATTATGCCCTTCGTACTAGAGAAACAATATGAATAACTAATCAAAACACATCAAGTTGGAATTGAAAGCATTGAAGGCGATATTAATTTTGTATGTAACCTGTATAAGTAAATCAAGTTGTGTTGTATACAAATAATCATTACCTACCTATATAAATAATTTTTAATCTGCAAAAGTTAATTCAAGTATTTTATTAAATGTTTAGTAAGTATTTATCACGAAATTATCTTAAGCATGTCCATAATTGTAAATCTTTTTATGTACTTGTACATAGGTAATCCTGAGACAATAAACTATTACTACTACTAATATTATTGTATTAATAATGCGTAATATTTCAATAACAAGGAAACCAATCAGTTGATAAAACCCCAAATCAAATATATTTTTACTAGGACGATTTATTTCGACCTTCTGAATTGAATGCTAACAATGAAAATCCCAATGGCCACATCCACGGCCGCAAATTTCCAGCGCACTGTTTTTTGGTGATATGTAGTACCACATACAATACACTGGTGAATACATGAGTATAGGTTCAGAAAATCATCTAGATTTTTCTTAATTTCTCAATGTTACGGATGATCAGTTAAGTACGTTATGTGATGCAAAAATGTTGGTATGTATGATTGACGATATTTTATAATTTAAACTTTTGACGGAAATACAAAGTTACATTTTGGGTAGTTGAGCAAGTGAGTTTCCAGTCTCTTTTTTAGCAATAATTCTATGTAGTATAAGGTAGCCAATTGATGACCGGTTTAATTTGCTCGGGTTTGAATATTGCCAGGTTTGCTTTCTGCATAATGTGCTGTTTTATTTTAAGTTTAAAGACCAGGTGCTGGCTGTGTTCTTGCAAGTTCTTAATCTACTATTCGGAGCTTTTAATTCTCGTTTTAAAAACAACAAACAGAACTAATACATAGTCCATAAAGCGCCACCAAGTAAATTGACGAAATCTGGCCTAAAGCACGAATAAAAAATCCCGTCGACATCTAATCAAAGTCAAAAACATATACACGTCCGGTAAACTATTCAACTTGACCCGAATTAATTTTCTGTGAGTGCGACTAAGATGCTGATTTTTCACAAATAGGTCTACATCCTCCCGGAACTCTGAGGATGCTTTGTCCACCAAGCAAAAAGTGTGGAATGTATGAATTAATCTGCATGCTGAAATCTGGAGACAGAAAACAACAGTAAAAATTTAATCACCCCAACATTCTGCAACACATATTAATTTCATATTTTTCTTGTGAAAAGGTCAGTAAATAGAAACCGAACATCCTTTAAACTGGTACCCTGTTGGAGTAGTTGAAACACAAAATGTTTCGGCAGCCTGCTGACCCGCGTAAAAGGTGAGAAATAGGAACAAACCGAAACCTAGACGTTTGTTCGTCTCTCTTGCAATAAAAAATAGCTGCTGATATTTCGCCATTACCTCCAGTACGTGGCGTTAGTTATATAAAGATATGGGATTCCTAATTTTGGGAGAACGTTTTAACAATGCACTCATCAGCAGTAGACAGCTTTCCAGGTAATAAGCCATACACCCAGAAAACGTGGTTATGAAGGAGATAACGAGCGAAAGCAGAGAAATGTTGAAGCACTGAATATTCCATAGAAATGTCTCTATCTGAGGATGTTTCCAAGGAAGCAAAGAGTAGTACTAAGAATGGTAACTGGTACTGTCCCTTAGGTGCAAGAAAACACCTCTTATTTGATAGTAGTCGAGTATCAAAGAAAATATAAGAAATACCCAACACTTCCACCGTCTTCCCTGTCGCACTTTACCCCAATCGGCAACACTGGTCTTGATTAGTATTGTCTCATCCTCTAAAATAGATTGCAGGACTATCAAAAGTTGATCAAAATTTTGAAGAGATTCTTGATACAATAAAATGGTGTCCCCCGGGCAAATAAAGCACCACTGCCAGAATCCAAAGTAATGCTTCTAAGACATCAAAAGCTCCTATAGGACCATGCACATGCCTAAAAGTCCCAAATATCAAAAGAATGTCGTAAATCGCTGTAACAAAACTAAATAAACGGGTAACACAATACAATATGACGAATGGAGGAAACGGCTTTCTCTTAACCCAGCAGCATTTCCACAATGGGGACAAGGAAGTGAAGAAGTAATAACGAAACAAATCGAACAAAAACTGAACTTCCCCCAATTCCGATTCGTTTGGCGATTTCCCGGGAACAATAATCCCACCAGTCATTCTCAGCTGCATTGTACCGATGAATGCCAGTTTCTTGTTTAATGGGCAAAATTTTACAACTGAAATGTCACCATTGCGGAAATAAGTAAATTGAGTTGATGACCAATTTATCTTAACGTCTGCATTGGTATCTTTTAGCAGGTCTTGCATTTAAAGTAATTTATTGGAAAAGCCCCCTATCGTGTTATCAGTTCACCTATCTGTTTTTACTGTATTGCAAAACAAGTCACGTAGATACTTTCACTTCGGGAGTTTTTGTGGCACATAACGTGTAGTTTCACTCAATAATAAAGTTGTTTCTTGGTTAAATTAATGTATTCAAAACACACTTAATGCACAAAATGCTACCGTTCATGTTATATTTGATAATTCTAGCGATACAGCAAATGAATTAGTTAAATATAATTAATTTCATGAGTGAAACATTTTTATCATTGGTTATTATCACAATTGTTCGTACTTTCATTTTGTAATCTGGTGAAAATCATAATTAAGAACCCAATTTAGGCATCGTCCAGTTAAATACGAAGATGGATTAATGTGAGCAATTTCCCCGTCCATAAATTTATTGCACTTAGCTTCAAAATAAAGTACGTCGATTTTCATCACCAATTAGATTGTATCAATGTTAAGGTAATGGGCAACTAAAAATCCTAATGAAGTACCGTTGTATTGGGCATTTTCTTGTTTAGTCTGTTTGGACTTGTCAGTCGGCTGTCATTCCTCATATTTAATAACTACTGTCTTTATAGTAACAGCCATCTAGAGTAGTTTATGCCATCCATCACATATATTCTACTCCCAATCATGGCACCGGGGGGGATGAGGGGGACAAATCCCCCCCAAGAATTCAGAGATTTAACATTACGTATATAACCGACCCAAAAATTACTTAACATTACAGGATAAGGTCTATCCCCCCCTTGTCCCCCCCTGTTCCTACAGCCCTGCTCCCAATGACACTGACAATATTTCAGAGAATTAGCATATATGAAACTGAAAGTGCGTTGAAAACTAGAACGCATAGCACTTTCCTACATTTGTTACCTCTGACCATGACCAATACAAATACCTACGTTTGAATGGATTGATAAATCTGTGATTTTCTATCCCGGTAGAAACCGATAGATGGGATTAGATGGATATCCCCGTAGAATGATGTATTAAAAAATTGAGCTCATTCGAAGCTTCAAGATATTTTTGTTAGATCGCTAATCATGTTGAAAAAATTTACTTTAATGATAGAAACTTACACGAACTATCGATATTACCGTCGTTAGAGAGAGATGGAAATGGCTACTTATTTGATATTTTTGCAATACGTAATTGACATGGCGAGCCATGTGAAGCCATTTAGAAGTCTAACCATAAGACTTTTTCATGTTCACGTTTATAATTATAAAAATTACCAAAACATACAGTTACTACTCTATACTACAACCTGAAAAAGATACATGTCATTTTGCATGTTTACATGGATCGAAAATGAATTAAAAGACGCCAGCTTGATGTGTCATAAAAATCATTGTTTGTTGGTCCGCGAGTCCGCATGACTTTATCAGTCTCTCTTAATCATTCAAAGAATCCGTGTCAACATTTTCTTCACGAGACTGTTTTTATTACATGAAACAATTTTTTATCAATTTTATCTTCAGATGCATGACTTTATAAAACTAAACAGATTGTACGGTACACACCACACAGACGCAAGGTATCCCATTACTATTACGATTACAAAAAAACCACTGGCTTTCGGTTTTGTTGGTATGCGCTATCTTTTTCAGCCCACTGTTACGTGGTCGTTTTGCTAGGAACTTTTGTGAATTATCGAATTTACTCTTTTTGCGTAAACAACAAACCGCTTCAACTGTTTGCTGAGATGTTACTACTTCGTCGGGTATATTAATAATCTTTGCCACAACGCACCAATAAACTCATAATTGGATTAAGATTACCCACAAATCCACGCATACACAATAAATCCACGTAATCTTCCTTACATACAATGTCTAATACTTTTTGAATAAGTTAACTTATTAAACTGCTTAACATTCCTATTCATATTATCTGTCCAATTTCTGTTTATGAGGCATTGCGGCATTCCTTTTTCTAATATGTCGTTATGAAATTGTTCTTGTATAATAAACAGTGGTACAACATTAATAACCGGATTAATCGCAATCAATGAAAATATAAAAACAGACCATTCTATCCAGGTCCAATACCTGAAATAAAATATCATGCTGTAATTTAGGTTTTACGTCCTCTTAAGCCAAATAAAAAATAAAGTGCTGATATCACATTGAGTTTTTGTACATGTAACAATAGCCCTACTAAATTATTTAACTGCGGCTGGATTACTTGCTAAAAACTTGTTTTTGATGCGTGACCATTGTTATGGTGGTTTTGCTTGATTGTAAAACAGATTACATTGTTTTGATTGCCACCTTGTAACCTACACGTCTGTACCACACGATGATTTCGAATTTTGCGGCACCATTGACATTTTATTTGATAGCACTTTACCTCATCCCAAAAATCCCACTTTATTGAGTACCGACAATAAGTAATGAATAAAATGGGTTGTCATGTAATTGACCATCACCACTTGCAAGTTTGTCGTCGTTTTTAGAAATGATATGGTACCAGCTAGGATACAACTATGTTAAAACTTGCGCTAATATTGGTCTTATCTGTGGGCAGCACCTACGCCCAGGGCTGTTGGTGGACTGGTTGTCAACCGAATAGCTGGGCGGTCACAGGTTGCGGTCAGTACGATCTTGAAGAAAAGGGTCGAGAACAATGCCAGGAAGGTGGCGCTGTTGGAAATAAATACCAATGCTGCCCGAAGGAAGGTAGTGATGATAAAGGTAAGCAAAAGAATTAACCGCGGTGCCATTTTGTTTGTTCAAAACTTACTAATTTCTGCTAAAATTGCACAGGATTTGTTGACTTGGACCAATTCAGCAGTGCCGTTACGAGCAACGGTTATCCTGCTCCAAGCACGGAACAGTACAACAACTTCAACAATTACGTTCGGAGTCAAGCTAATATTTCGAGTGTCTCTTCCCCGGGACACCCGGCCGCCAAAAGCAGATACAGGATTTATGGAAAAGTCAGGGCTGCATTTGGTTTGACAGGAGCTGGGGATCCAGCTGGATGTGCCGGTGATCAAATTGGAACTACCCCGAATCCAACCGGAACAACCCCGAATTCAACTGGAACTACCCAGATTCCAACTGTAACTACCCAGATTCCAACTGTAACTACCCAGATTCCAACTGGAACCACCCAGAATTCAACTAGAACTACTGGGCATCCAACTACCCCTGATGATAGTTCCTCAGGGCAAACGCGAAATTTATTGTCTCTAGAAACGTTTTTAAAATTTGCTTTTGTCATGAATTTTATCTTGTATAATGTTGGCATCTGTGGATGAAATAAAACATGGTAAATTTCTCGGCTAGGTATTTATTACGTCAGTTGAAGAGTCCAATTGGAATTTAATCGACATCAACGTCAAAATTGTTAGCACGGTCACCTGTAATAGCTATACATGCACTATGTGTTGCCATACGAGGTCAGTGCACCAGAAGTTTGCATCCCTTTAATGACGAACATCTCTTGAGATTCAAATGTATTTAGTATTTTTTTGAACCTAGTGCACGGCACAAGACAAGTCAAGTCAGCTAAGTTGCATCTCAAGCCAAGTTTAAAATCAAACCAGGCGCTTTCTTTGTTTGGCTGATAAGCAAGGTCTGAATTGTAGACCTTGTCAAAATACATGCATAAAGCAATCCGCCATGCACATAATACTATCCGTCCTATAAATGCGAACATACTATCAACCAGAGCTGGGCATCACACCGGTGGACTTAGGACACCGGCCACCAACCTTGAACAGGTCACCGGCTAACTTTCAAACCACCGGTCCAGTCTTAACACCATGGTTGGTTTTTTAGCACAAATATATAATGTGAATTTCAAGACAGTTAAAATATTACAACAGAAATCCAGATTAATACAGCTTTTGCGTAAGGTTTAAGTTACATAAAAATTTCAGCTTTAATAGAAAAGTACTCTATTATCAGTATGACAATACCTATGGGTTTACGTAACCACATACTAATGTTACGTATTTACCAAGACAAGTTAGTTCAAGACACACATAAGCTACTTGTAGCAAATCTTATCAAACAAGCAATTTTAAATGTATTGATTTGCGGTTCCAAGTATTTGTATTCAAGTTAAACTACTTAGCTCTGTTAAAATGCTAACATTGGTTATGCTTCGCTCCGTTAGAAACTAACTTGGAAACCATAAACAGTTGCAATATTTCTGTAAGCATAATAGGTTTAAAAGTAACTTTGTCAAGCAAAACGAACAGAATATAAATAGTTTTAAGTTATATTTAAGTTGTAAATTAAAATATTAGCACATTTGCCATTTTCTCCAAAACAACATATTGTGCCAATAATTAGAACAATCATTAAAATTGTAAATTTTTCGCACGTTTACTTACCTTGTACCCAAAAGTTTTCAATTTCCGTGTAGCATGGTACCCAGTGTTGCTAAAGATTACGTTTAAAACTCAAGATTACATATTTTTTAATGGTTACATTGTCAAAAATTACAAGTGATTACTGTTTACAGATTACTTTTAAAATTGAAATGGTTGATTGCTGACTACACATTATATTAAAAATTACTTGATTTATTACTGTTTATGTGATAAGTTGATAAGTAATCAATTTAGTAGCCATTTGAAGCCGAAGGTGCCCAGGGTGTGTAAAAACAGAGCGTAATTTTAGTTTTGCGGTAATGTGCGAATACAAATTGCCTAGAAAATGTTATTTAAACGAGACCGGACTCTTTTGGTCCGATTGTGTTCCTTGTAAGTATGATTATTGCTTTTTATTTAGTTGACCAAACCTTTTTCATGTTCCAATGATTAAAACTTTATTTTATAAATCAGTTGACATTTTGTCCACGTAAAATGCATCCTTACATACCGATATTGATTTTATTACATAAGATATTACATAGATATTGACATAAAGTAATAGAAAATCAAATCAGTATTCTGAATAACTTCCTGTTTGCGTAATCACATCAATATTATGAATTTCAGAAAAATCGTTACGAAGAAAAGTTTCAAAGCAACCATTATGCACAATTGTTCTTGTTCTAAAGTTTTGCAGCTGCTACATACTGAAGTGTATTGAATTTCCGGTTATGTATAAATGCACACATTATGTGAACATTTTACATAATAGTTGGCTTATTTAATCCGGTTAAAATATCTACACCATTTGAGAAATAAAACTTGATCTAGTTGCTACCTTACCCTGAATCAACGAGCATTTCCTTTCAGAGCAAATATTTTTATATATTGTATGGATATTTCGTGTAAGTTTCTATCATTAAAGTAAATTATTTCAACATGATTACCGATCAAACAAAAAATATCTTGCAGCTCCGAATGAGTTCAATTGTCAAGTACACCT
This sequence comes from Callyntrura guangdongensis, assembly GCA_027744295.1. Lineage (NCBI taxonomy): Eukaryota > Metazoa > Arthropoda > Collembola > Entomobryomorpha > Paronellidae > Callyntrura > Callyntrura guangdongensis. Next base: position 10,890 of record JAHZNB010005143.1, read on the forward strand.
TATCCATAGGTTTCTACTGGGATAAAAGATTACAGAGCTATCGCCCCATCAAAACGTATTTATATTGGTCATGGTGCGCGACCTTATACATTGGCCAATGTTTTCAGTTAGCACTCGCTGTTTACATTCTGTATATTAACTTAAAATCACCGGAAATACCTGAGCAGTCCGACGACGATTGTCCGCAAACTGACATCACTGCGAGTCAACTAGCCCTTCTGACATCTACTGGTGCAGTTATATGGCTTACCTGTACCGCTATCTTGTTCATGGGCTCTGCCGTTGTGCAATACCGGGACGAAGTTATGATAACATGGAGTCAAATGCTTGGTTTAGATGAATACCTGAGTATCAAGTATTCTAAAGCTTTAATTTCAAATCGGGATGGAATGATCGAAGTTGAAGCTTTTTTAAAGCGAATTGAAACACTCGTCAAATTCATTTGCATTGTACCTGCTACTTTTCCATTTCTCTTTAGTGCTTCTTTATTTCATCCAGCAGATCCTGTACGTAACATTATTGAAAGCACACTTGAAATACGGATTTCTCCTACATCACCTTTAACCTGGATAATTGCAGTAGTAGAAGTTGCATCTGTGTACGACTTTATTGGAACAACAATTTCGGCCTTACTGGGCTGCGTAATTTCTTTCACAACATGTCAAGTTTGGTTGATGATAGCAGTTCCAATACCAAATGCTACATTGGTATATAGATCTGGAAGGAGATACTTCCAAACTCTTCATCTTGGGGAAGTATCTGAGCAGAGGGTTATTTACGTGTACAGATCGTTACAAATTGCAGTCGGCCTGTCCAATACGTGGATGGCAAAACGTCGTGTCGCTTACCATGCTGCAGCTACCATGATGATAGCTGCTGTTGCTGCGTTTGCACTAATCACATATCACAAGTCATTCCTTCAAGATAGATCTGCAATGTCTGTAGGCCTAGCAACTATATTAGCTATCGCTCTTTCATTAGTCTTCTTTATTCTGTTCATGGAGTGCTACTTTGTTGATACAATGGATCAAAAATGGAGTGATTTCAAAATGGGGATTCTGACATCCTCAGGGAGGAAGACGTCAGCTTATAAAGCGGGGGTTTCATTTCGTCCAGTCAAAATTTATTCTATGTATCCATTTTGTAATGTAAATAAAAGTACTTTCATTCAGTGGTGTGATTATGTAGTCAACAATTTGGTAACATTATTGGTTGGAATGTAGATAGACATTGTATTTCGGTAGCTAAACAGCTCTTTGTTAAATGTAGGTTAATCAAATCAATAATATTACATAACTAATAACCTTTGGAAACTTAAACTTACGTAACTTAATTATAATGTTCATAATCTTTTAATTTAAAGTTGTAACATATTCCTTAGTTTACATTAGAAACTTCTATTAAATTAAATTAAACGGGTTTCAAAAACTCAATATTGGTTCAGTAAAAAGTCACTATACTACACTAATAAATTGTTAACAGGCATACTGATAGTAGGAAAATGTCAATAATCAATTAGACCTAAAACTAAAATAGAAATAATTTTAATACACAGCAACTTCAAATTTCCGATACAACACAAGCAGAAAAATATTGTACCACTTTGCGTTATAGGTTTAACGTAAATGTTAGTATTAGTTTTTGTTTCGATTTAAGTACCAAAAATATACCTCAAATTGAGCAAGGATTTCATAAGTCTGACAAAATCAGTTTTAACCTCTCAATTAAACCGCTTTGTTAAAGAAAAATATCCTTCTGATAAAATATCCTTATTCCCGCCCTAAGAATGAGTTTATTCAGAGCTCTATTCCATATCAGTATACCCTGCAAGTTATGCTAATTTTTATCCTGGCCATGAAGCAGTAATTCCATGGCTTATATGTAATTATACGTTGTGATCATGCAAGTTGATGTTCCTCGTTTTGTAGTTTTTTGTCAGTGCATTTAATTTTGAACTTGAATGCTTATGGCTAGTTCAGTTACTGATTGTCTTTACGACTGGGGTGCTACAAAGTTAGTTAGCTATTTTGGCTGACAGAAACTGTGGCCTGTGAAAACTTTACAATCTTACAGAAACAAGAACATGATGAATGGATGTTGGGAAGCTATCTATCTCTTGTCAATTGTTCGTTTTCACAACGAGTAATGCGTGTGGTATGGTATTGCCATTGACTGATTAGTGTACTTGTCACAGTTAATATGAATCATCATTAATATACAATAACCAGTAGTTACTGCAATTGTACTTTACTTCACTGCTTTTTATTACAATTGTTATTATAAACTGTTATATTTTGTCATTGAATATGTATACGGTAGAATTGGCTGAAACTTTGTTCACAGGGGTAGTTGGATCCGTCGATCGTCCTTCTGCAATACAAACATCGTATACCTGCGAAAAATTTTGAGATACAGGCAATTCAATTTTCTAATGGTGATGATGATGATGATAATGAGGAGGTTGATAATGATAATCATGAGGATGTGCATGATGATGATTTGTTACAATTATAAAAAACGAAAACATTGACATTCGAATCAAACACGCATTAAAAGAAACAACTTATCGTCAGTTTATTTCATAAAAAACTTTATTTGCGTGTTCTTCATAAATTTAAATGTGATTGTAATGTATTTATAACTGTAAGGAAGTCCTTACAATAAATAGTATGTAGAATATGTAGTGTAGTCACTCATTAGTTACTATGTGCTATATTGTACCCAAAGTTCTTTGTTCGTTGTTCACTGGTTTCTTACACACTTAAAACTGTAGTCTCGTTACCTTTAACATTTAGTTCTGAGAATCGGCGAGGGTATATAAACCCCGAGCCACATTGTAATTTCAAGCCCAGATCCGCTCTGGCAACCGATCTGTAACGACCGACTGAGGAGATCTCAGACAGTCACCAAGCCAAAGCACCGGAGACCGTGTGCACTCGAACCAAGGGACTGGAGCGAGTAGATGCTACGTCCTTGTACATATGTAATTATAACGGCAAATCACTTGAATAAGAAACTAGTTATTACGCTACAGCAATCTAACTACCGTTTTCCTTTCATATTTATTATATATGGGCGATGTGTACTTCAATTCTCACACTTTCGTGCTCTACCACATTACTACATAACTCACCCTTATATAACATTTAAAGCTTCTATAACTGCGATTATTGTATAAATGCATGTCCGGAATACAGCAAACATTACAAAGTTCCTAACAAATACTCAAGACAACAGCCAAAATTAACGAATCTAACACATTATCCATAGGTATTTACCAACTTCCAAATGAGCTTATTGATAGCGACAGACTGCCATTTGAACAATTATAAAGTCAACTTTATTAATTTACAATTAATTTAATGTCTATTGCATGATATGTATAGTCTTCGCAGCATACTAACTTACCACGATAGCATCTTCTTCTCTATCCCAATCAGATTCGGACTGGCCTGGACAAACAAAGGACAGCTGAGTTCTCTACTTGCCTTGACTTATATGCAATGCAAGAGAGTTGAGTGAAGGTATTATGTTATTGTTTTATTCGCTGCCGTCTCAGTACTTGCTGCTTCTGCACGCAATCGAAATGCCATAAGAATTGCATAGCTAATAGAAAACATGGACGGAACGGACTTTCGTTCTGAGATGCTTAACTCACTCGAGAGTTGACGTGGTGTATGCCTTACATGTGAATAGATGGTGCATTACTTTTTGAACGTAGCATCTCTGTTCTCACTCAAACAAAATATGTTCCCTTTTTGATGTTTTGTATATCATCTTCTGTTATTACGCCAATGAATTCTATTTCATTGTAGTATTAAGGAGATTAGCGTATTTGTTTGTCTGTCACATCTGTTCGTCATCACTTTACAGGCCAGCCGCTTAAGTCGATTTGGCTCAAATTTGGCACACACGTATGTTAGGCTAGTGGCACCTATGGGATACAATTTCCGCAAATTTGGACTACCCCCGGGGGGTCATTTGGGGGGGTCAAAAATTAAACTTTAGCCAAAATGGCTCAAATTTGGCACACAGGTGCCTTAGGTTTGTGGAATCTCTGAAGTGCAAATTCAGCAAATTTGCTTGACCCCCAGGGGGTCATTTGTGGGTCAAAAATTAAACTTTGACCAGATTAGCTCAAATTTTGTGTAGCGATACCAGGTCAACTGACAAGCCAAAATATAAAGTCTTTAGCAAATCAATCAGCATTTCGTCGGTGACTCTATAGCAGCGATTAAGCAGCGGTTTATTGTTATACATGTATGGTGTGTAGTGTGTTTGTGTACATTATGGTGTGTTCATTTTATTACGTGGATGGAGGTGTGGTGGGGTGGGAGGTGTATTGAGTATTGGGGAGGGAAATGAATTTTAAAAATATGTTTTGCCAATCGATAGAGTTGTTTAATAGCTCATATTAGTCCCAAGATGCACGTTTGGGGTCAATGAAGTAACTTTAAATTTTTGCTTGATAAACAGGAACAGTTTCAAAACCAAA
>JAHZNB010005144.1:0-10819 GCA_027744295.1 Callyntrura guangdongensis
GTCATCATTCTAGAAAACAGTGCGATACTTTTGGTTCTGACGTGCAGATGCTCACCAGGGATAACGTTGTGATGAGAAAATTTCACCCATTACACGAGTCATTTAAACGCCATACCAAATAGCAGCGAGAAGACGCGCTAGTCATGAAACAAGGAAATCCGCGAGTAAAATGTTTGGACTGTAAAATTATTTAGATCATATAAACGTTTGACGTTATAATTCACTTCATTCGAATTCCTAGTGTAACATTAAATAATGTTCATTTCTTTTTTTCATGCAGTATTATCATTTGCTGTTGTATAGTTTTTCGAAAACAAACTATTCCGCTCTTTGAGAATACAGCAATAAACAGGTCTAAGGCCTGCACAATAAATCAACAACAACATGCTTAATTTATGCCAAGTCTGCGATTTTTGCTTTTCTTCATTTTTTTCAAAAAATGAAGTTTTGAATGTTTAGTCCGTTCAGTGCTGTATTACTTTAATAATTGTGTTGTTATCCCCATTTCCGCAAAGTTGCAATTATTCAAAATCATTAATTTAGGTACTTTGCAATACAGACAAGAAGACTGCCAAGACCGATCCACCCACCCGTCGAAATTGTTTTCATTTTATCGAACACCCATATTAATTGCTCTCGCTCCGTGAAATTTTTGTATTTTTTGAAGTACAAGAACTACAATGAATCAAATGGCCTCCGGAGAAATATTTTAATAATAATGTACTTCACAATCAGTCAAATAGGATCATTAAATCTTATTTCGGTTTTTGTTGCATTTGTTTGCGAAAATGGTAGAGATAAATTTGATTGAGAGTTTACACATTCTTTTGCAAAATTGCAAATCACGAGTTTGCGAATTGTGTGTTCACCGATAAAGAAAAAATACATGTCTACGTTAGACTCATATACATTTAGATTTTACCCAAACGCTTACACTTACTTACACCGAAATACATACATTTTACTCCATTCACCGACGTTTACTCCCTATTACTACTGTTGGCGTGCACCCGAGTGGTATTCATATCTTCAGCGATGCATTTGAGGTAATCCCCCAACACTCATTTAAAACTCCAATCTGAAGCGCAATCTTTTCGCTCAAAAAAGTATGTATGACTTTTTAACAGAATTTCTCATTGATAGAAGCCCAAGGTATTTCTGTTTTTATGAAAGGCAAAGGCAATAATAATTATTGTGAAATTCCGAGTGACTTTGTGTGAAAATACCACATATGCTTTCATCAAAATGAAAAATGATTATTATGATTACTCACTTTTCCTGCATAAAAAGTAATACTTTATATTCACAATTTACTGCATCTATACTTGATTCCGAGCCAAAAACAATAATGACCACAAGCCTTTCTAACTTTTCTAAGCACACAACGGTGTGATGCCGTACAGTACGCCGTACGGGAGCCATATGTGTGCAGTGTTTTACCAGATGCCAATGTACTTTATTTATTTCCTTATAAAAACTCTTACTAAAAAGAAAACTTGTCAGAAGTAGTCAGTCAGGTCCGGTTTTAATAGTTGAAGTCAAACATTACCTTCTCTAGTGGGTTGCAAAAAAATAATTCTTGCGCTTTCCATAATAAGCTATTATTTTTATTTTAAGGTAATTAAAGTTTGCCAGGCTTGCTTTTGCAGAGTTTTCACCTTTGCCGGTATTTGCATTGCAGCAATTTTTATAATTAAATGCTTACAATAATAAATTAACGGAACAGCTTTGGATTTTCTTTTCATGTAGCAAGTAAAATATGCACAGCGTTGTTTCAATATGTAGCATGTGCCATGCACTTAGCAGTTTTGTATTGTTATCAGCAGAAAAAAAGTCATTAACATGAAACAACGTACAAGCTGCTTACTTACTCCCCGTAAAAATCCACATCATTCATCTCGTGCCATTAATCAAACTGTAAAATTCTGCATAGATAATCTTTAAGTGCGGGCGGATTTAAATGAGTAATGTTCAGATATGCATACCTATGTAAAATAATAGTGTTGCTTGTGGCGTATCTGCTTGCACCAAATTAATAAATTCGATACAATAAAATCTTTTTGAAAAAACTGTAATACAAATATCATGTGTACTCTTTCATATGACCAGAAGCAAACGTTGATGAGATGAGAGTGAAAGATTACTTCACAACGAGAATGCAGTTTGACGAGAAGAATGCACTTTTGTGCTCACCAGTCCCTTAATAATTACTTTAATACAAGATCATTGTGAATCATCATGCATGATATGATGATATGGAAAGATGTGTTTTTATTTTTACACTACCAGCACACCCGTGTATGTGCATGCTCTCTCAACAAACCAAAACAATGTTCTAGGTTTATGACTTGACTGCAGTGCTAAAAGTTTTCAGATTTGTATCCGCGTCTTCCTCATTCAGAACTCAGAGGTAGTTTGTGTGTGCTTTTATTTCAGGGCTGTTTTTAAACTAGGCGAGAAACTGCTGAGTGGGCAAATCGCTTTATCTGCTACTAAAGTGAAAAAAACAACTACGCGTCTTAAGAAAACATCAAATGTAAAAGTATCATTTTAAATCAAGACAACTATTGCATATTAAACAGATAAAGCAAATACAGCAGGGTATGATATAGACGGTGTGAACAAAGGGCAACCCAATTAATTAACTCATCTTTTTATTTATATCTCCATTCAATTTTAATTATGCAATGTGTGTAGCTCCTGTATTCTCAATTAATAAAATCTTACGCATTCAGCCAACTACCTATTTGCTTTCTCAGATTTTTCATGTTTTAAGTTTTATGTACTTTTTAATTTTTTGTACATGTATAATGTACCCACCTAGTGATATGTTTGACGATTAATTTTTAACGTTTCGCATCCACGCATTTTCCACATTTTGCAAATGCTACAACGCGCAAACTACAAATACTTTGCTGCCCCGTATTGAGCATTTGGGACTTTTAGGAATATTCGGGTTCAGAAAATGTGCCTTTTGTTGAATGAAATTTGTTTATTTTTTGAATATCAAATCAAATGATTTAATTTAATGGATTAAATAATCCTCATATATTATTGCTTGCAACAATATGTACTTGGTTTGCTACCGTATTTTAAAGGTGTATTGTTGTCTTTGTATCGATATATGTATCGAATAATATGGGAAGAAACTTACCACCGGGAAAATTGCAGTGTGGTAAATCGGCTGAGAAACGGCTGTATACGTATAACTTTGAGTTCGGGTAGTATGATATGTAATTCGTTTGCTCCCGTCCAACTAAACTAGCCATGTAAACACCACCGTTTCGCATTTTTCGCTTATTATACCAGGATAATTGGACAGGGTCCTCTGTAAACAAAGCTAGAAATTCAGCCACAAGTCCCTACTTACACAAAATGCGCATTTTAATGTCATGGTTTGTTGGATTAAGTAAAAGCAAGTGTTGGATTCAAAGCAATCAATGTCTTATCATTTCCTTAAAATTATAACTTTTGAACAGTTTATGGTAGCAGCATAAACACCACACAATTGCTACCTTCAGCTTACCTACGCTTTATGAAGTTAAACATGTAATGAGCAAAATTATTCCTTGAACACCGCCACTTTTTACAATCACTCATAACGGTATATATAATTATAATTGATATTCATTTAATACACACTGGTGTAGGTTACAGAAAAGCATACAACAACCTCGTAGGATGGCATACATTATGTATGATCTCGTTTCATATTCCTTGTAACGGATATGTACTTATTACTTGTTAAAAAAATCTTGAATGTGTGAAATTACTGTCGGGATTTTTGGGGAATGTATTGACTTTCTTCATTTTTAATTCTTCAACTCTCTGTAAATATTGATACACTCTGAAAATTAGCACAGTTCATTTTTTTCTCTGAAAATATATAACATTTCCATTGATATTACCTTTAGATCTTTTCTGTCTTCTCCACCCTTGGGAAACGGTTATCTTTATCAAAGTCAGGATTGGATGCACTTATGGCTGGAGGACCAAAGAAGACTACAAGCAGGTCAGCTAACTTTTAATTTGGATAAAGATGAATTTGAGTATTTCTGATGAAAATGGTTAGAGCTGTCCCCGTTTTTTAATGTTTGTTCGCTCCGTGTACAAACTGAATCCATAATCCATACACATAACTTTACATATATGCATCACTTCTGCAAATGACATTCACGACTGAGCACTGATGTAACACATTAAAAAGCGCATTATCATTCCCACTGTTTATCTTTTCTTTTCCCACAGTTTAATCTTGCATGTCCAAAAGTTACGCTCATATTTTGTTTATCCGAAATCTAAATATGAGAATGAACACTAGCATTTTGTGCATAATCTACCCAGAAAGAAGTGTCCATGTGGCATGATGATGATAAATGTACACGAAAGGATAATCCCTGACTCACGCTGAGAAAAATTAATATTATAATGTAAAATAAATAAACATGATGTTATTCACTTTATCTTGGCATAACACATTAAAATTTATTCATTGTTGAGCTCAGTGATCTTCATAAATTAACTGTGTATTTATCTGAAAGATACAGATAGATGCGAGCAATGGGCAATGATCTTCTTACGACTAACGTTAGATGAAATGATGGGATGACTGTAATTTTTCTTACCTTACTGTCCAAAGAAAGTACCTAAATTATAAAACCATTTTCTAGAAAGGGAAGTTTCCATTGGTATACCTATATGGTCAGGAATCAGCGTAAAACGTACTGACCGGCAGTTATATAATTGTGTTTTTAAAGAGATTTCGGGGTAAAGATGCCTGACTGCCTGAGAACATAATTTCATGCACGCTTTATGTGCGGGGTTTTTAATTTTCATAGTCGTATACAAACAGTCTTTTCAAGGAATAAAGGAAACATGCAATTACGTTGTTGACAAATTGGGTGAATACACCACAGCAGGTTTTAATAAAACTGTATGAATATTAAGCATGTATTTAGATAATTTGGCTATTTTTCAGCGGATTCGGTTGTTTAAAAATTTAAAAAGGAGTAATATTAATGGAGTGTTGTATTATCTCTCACAATTTTCACTTCACAATACTGACTCTGATTATACGCATATTTAGACTGGGAGAGAATGGTGTCGTGATTTATTGTCTCTGGACAGCAAATTTTGTTTGTTTTGTGGATACCTACCTACACGAATATACAAACAGGTTGGTTTTTTTTTATTCTGAATAAAAATTTACACAGAAGACGATTACACGGTTTTCCTTGCAAATGATGGTCATCTTGAAACTGTCTCATTTAAATTTGGTGTATAATAATAATTGTTGTTAAAACTCATTACAAGGTGTAAATTTGGGTCATTTTTAGTTTTATAATGGGCATTTCATGATGTGCATGAAAGTAATTCTCGTTTTGTAACTAACTGTACCACATCAACTCTAACAATAATATAATAAGAATATCTAATCATTTTTGCATTGTTCTTTACGTCTACCATCAACAACGCTACGCTTCCTCCTGCCATACCACAGCTTAGATTATGTTGGTATAAAAGCCCCTCGTGAATCTGTCCCGATTAAGTGAAATGTTGCTGGCACGACATCTACACTACGGCCAATTTGAATGTGACGATGATCACCACCATTATCATCATCATGCTGCAATGACGATCTGTTAGAAAGAAATTAGATTTACCAATTTCGCTGTAGAATGATACATATGATTATTGCCACCACCACCACCATTATGGTTATTACAATGTGATCATGCTCTCATGTATCATCATCACCATCAACAAAAGCACGTCACATTGTTAACAAGTACACACAAAAGACACAAAACCAAGGAAGGGAACAAGTTTAAAACAAGCAAATTTCATGCTAACGAGCCAACATCTTTTGCTGGGATATCACTGCAATAATAAGGCAATGGTAATAATAATATTACGTGATGATTGTTATTTTTTGCTGTCATCTTCCGTTTACTCATAAATGTAAAAACCCCAGGAGCCACCTACAAAACTAAACAGTACCCCACTCTACAAAGTAGAAGCCTGATGAGCAGATGAGTCTCGACCATCATATTATTAATGAATGCAAGACAAACCGTAATGCATTTTACGCTCCGTGGCTTATACTTTTACAATTTCGTGGGTTCAGTTCACATCCACAGTTTGCAGCAGTGGTACGAATCTTCCTTTGGGTTTCACACAGGGAGAGACAGGTGGGGAGAGATGCTCCGACGTAACAACAACATCAACAACATGACATGTATATTCATAGGCGTGTAATAAGCATAAACCATAAGCATAAATTACAATTTACCGAAAGGAGCAAAGTATCAAAAATGAGAATGTGTAAATGTGTGTAGTTATTGTCTCAAGTAGACGAAGAAAAAGAAGGAAACAGAAAAGAGAGAGAATACATGGTATTTTGTGTTTATATTTTACGCATGCATTATTACGAAGAAAATGTATAAGCACTTGTATTTAATGTATGAGTGATGATGACGATGATGATGGGGTTGACTTCTTGTGGTGCTCCTAATTACCTATTGTTACACTTGTGATTACTGGCACACCACAGTTTAATGTCGCTCATCCTCTTTTGTCTGGGGATGTTGGAGAATATTACAAGGAGTATTTAAAGCTCGGGCAAAGTAGCGGTCTACACTCGGTACTATATACACCATTTGTTATTTAGAATGCCGGTGTGGTGTTTGTAGATATGTATGCATTTGCGTATACCACAACTAGCGCTACTACTACCGTCATAACATGTCGTTTGCTTCTAATAATGGTGAACTGGAACTATTATTGCAAGCGAACTGCACGAGAAGAAAGAACGTGACGAAGGAAAATGACATTTTTCTTGTTTCTACGTTTGTATGTATGCATGTATAACTGAATAGGAAGGAATACATAAATTAATGTCTATGTAGATAGGTACATACATACATAACATGTGTACTTGTAGCTTTTAATAATTTTTATGGTTGATTAGAAAGGAATGCTGTACATGCACGAAGAGAATAATTAATTATAAATACGTGCATTTCACACTTTTATTAACGCATTTTTAAAACGCCAATTCGATCGAACCAGATATACTTACCCTAACAAGAATTCAAATCGTTTGCACATTTCCACTAGTATACTTACGAACGTACGAAATATTTGAGCGACTTCTCACAATGACCATCACATGCCTTTATAACGAGTAGTTCTACTTTTGTATCACAACATGTGTTGAAACATATTACTGCCATTGTGCATTATTGCTGAAAAAGATAATAATATGGCGCTAATTGTGTTGGCTACATGAATAATTAGTGTGTTTCTCACTCCCATATGTCATTACACGAAGCTCTATTATTGGGTGCTATTGTTTGGCGCAGTTCGTTTTGAAGTTTGTAAATGTAATATTTCTTGGAATGGAGCTGGTGATGAAGATGATGGGTGGATATGATAAAGTACAACTTTTGGAGTAACAAACTGGAGAGACTAGACGTGTATATTTTTATGCATATATTAAAACTCAACCACCCATATACTCTACTTAAAAATAATGCATAATTCGTCGGTACGCGTTACAATAATGAAGGTATAATTTAAAGGATGACGAACGGGTGGCCGGGAGGCACGCCGGTGATTCTCTGTTGTGTTATTGTTTTGCGTCGTCACTAATGAGCTGTGAAATATTACGTCTTTGTTTAATGGCCAAACCATGAAAACGCTGATGAAAAGAGGCTTCCTCGAACGTTTTATATTGTTACAATAATTGCAATTTCTTTTATTCCTGTTGTATTTATAAGTTGCTTAAAATGCGAATAACTACACTTTATTCTGCAATAAAAATAGAGTTTATTCTTATCCTTAGTCATGTCATTCATCTGTTCTGTGTATATTAATGCATCAGGTGAAGAAAGATACATACGTACACACTTCTATTTTCAAGCTTTCCTTTTGTCAGTTGTTTGTTGAATATACCAAATACCAGTAGAATCAGACTTATAACACCAACACCGCACGATCATGACGCATCTACATCTGCTAGCATAGAGGCGTTGTAAGCAACTTCCCTGAAATGTTGGTTGCAGCTACAGTTTCGGATTCTCAGGACACCCCAAACTACATCCTGCTCACATCACGCCACGCAACCTTTTCTCCTTTTTCTTTTCTTTGTGATCGTGATGTACCAATCCAACTGAGTTTTTTTTTGCAAAATCACGGCAAAATCTTAGCGTACAATCTACATTGCTAATTATTTTAATTAAATCGTTTGATTATAATCCAGTTTATTAAACTGAATAAGTAATTGTTCACGTATCAATCGTTAAAGCAAAACCAGTACAAAATGCATTAAAACTGTAAAAAACAGAAAGGCTTTAACAAATATATTTTTTATTTGAGGCATTTTTTTCTGAAAATAGCGTAATGTGATATCTATTAATCAGAGGCAGTCGCTCTAGTATACAAAGTATGCGCGTCATATTCTAGGTATTATCATTATTAGTATTAGATGCCGAATTTCCCCTGGCTGGTCATTCACTATACATAAGGAGCAGAAGAATGAAACAAAAAGTTACGCTCTTCCGCTAAACAATCTTACTATAATGTACGATTTTTATTGTAAAAATAATGATGATATTAATTTCCCTATCGCTGGCCTTTTCTCAGATACTTGGAATTTTGGCTCCATCGTCTACAACGCTACGTTAAACTGTACGTACTGAACAAAATAAATTAAGTCCATATTATATTATGTATTTGACGTGGTAATAAGTAGCGTCAAAAAAATACAAGCAAATCTGACGAACAACCAGAAAAAAACACATGTATTTTCGGGACCGGACGAGAGACGGACACGCCGCTTAACAGACGGGCAGTGTAGTATGATAAATTATTGTTTTACGCTACGCTACGTAATATAAATAACTGTGCTAATTGAATTAGAAGAAATATCAATAATAAAATTCAATAAAGCGCCTTCCAAGAATCTTAATAATAAATTAATTTACCTCTATCAAACTTTTGTGATTATGTAAGTTACAACCACGCTAATTTGGACAAAAAATATTTATTGACTATTTTCGAACAAGAACATGAGCAACTTGGGCATGTAGCCCAAGCTTTGTACACCCCAGCTACTAAGAATTTTATGGAGGAACGCAAAACTCAAAAGGAAAAAGAATTCCAAATTGAAAGGAAATGTCCATCTCATTTTATTTCATTTCTTAAGAAGGGAATACTTAAATGAGTACCATGTATAAGCATTCTTGCGCATTACCGGCCAACTGTTGACTGTAATTACTGATTACAACTAGAGCATCAGGTTGAAAGCTGATGGTGTTTTACTTTTTGTGCTATACAAAATATTGCTTACCAAACTACCAATACATTTTATGAATGTTGCTATACAAAAATGTATGCAATCAGTAGATAGACTAAGATTAGCTAAACACCGCGCACAGGTTAGTACAAGTATACAGTGAATAGAACATCAACCCACCTACGTTCAAATTACTTTAGTAATTTTCTTCAGTTGGCATCTTCTGCCACAATCTTTCGTACCTGTACACTTTCCTTTCACACACACACACACACAGGCACCATATTGAACTTTACAAATGTCAGTCAGATTTTTTGTGACTTTTAGGCCATTTGCGAGAGAACTACTAACAGTATATCTACATACATACATATTTATTACATGAAAAAATGCGTTATTCACTCACCAATCTTTGATGAATACAAAAAAGTAAAATTACGCGTACGGCATACCATGCAGAATTCCATTATCAACGTGATTTTTTATGATAATAACTTTTTACGCTTTGAACTTATTACTAATTAAGTGAGTTTATTTGCCGAGGTCATTCACCATCCCGGCGTCCCATCCATTTTTGAGACTTCATCCTCATCATCAGCGTCACGCTGATGTGTACGCTCAACTGGTTACAGAACTGACAAGGTAGTACGTGGTGAATAACGCATAAATACAAAGTTTTGAAAGATTTAAGAGAGTCAAGTAAGTACTTGTATATTTATACAAGATATGTTAAAAATTGTTCTCTGACAGTCCATCTATACACCACAAAAAATTATCTAATGCACATACACAATGCTCGTAAAAGCAATTTTAAGGAGGTTAAACCAAAAATATTTTTCAGCCAACTTATGAAATGGAACTCGTAACTCGTATAGCTAATGCGCACGACATGCGATAATACCCATACGCTCATATCACATGATTCGACATTCAAAGTTCTATTCTGTATTTATAATTGGAAATGTTTTTCGTGTGAGTATGCAGTATTTCTCTACATGCATAGAACATTCAACATTCAACAACATATCATACAGTACATTCATTAGCATTGTCAATTTCTAAATTAAGTCACAAATGACTCATATCACCGTTTCATATTACGAGTGCAATCCTAAATATTGATTTCGGATAAACCAACTAGGAAATTAGTAAAATTTACAATTATTTTTTATGTCATACTGTTTGTAATAATTAATTAATATAATTTATTTATACGTTATGTTGTGTTCTCGTCCGCTTTAAAGAAACAACAAAGACCTTAAAAATGTTACTTATTTTTCATGTCCATATATAGATATTCAATAGCTAAACACCTACCTACAATGAAAGTTTGGCACTTCTCTTCTCATCCTAATATGAGACAGGTAAAGGGATAGACGCAACATATGAAGTAAAATATGATAATTTTTTGCCATCATACTTGCCCATTACATATAGCATCTACTTGGTTGACCACACTTAATGCAATTGTACATTTGGTATATGATTGTTCCAACTTTGTGCATTATGCATTAAGAGCAG
>JAHZNB010005145.1:0-25333 GCA_027744295.1 Callyntrura guangdongensis
AGTGTTCCTCGTCAGTAACTTAAGTACACCATGTTTGACTACCTTGGATTTAAAAGAAACTTTAAAATTTAAAATTCGCTTTTCAAAAATTCGCATTTTATTTGTTTAAATTGGAATTTTGAAATAGATATGCAGCAATGAGGGCTCTAAATACGTAAGTATAACATGACGTTGCCTCACTTGCGGTAGAATCAAACATGACATGGAATTTTCTCCCTCTGAGGTCAATAGCAAAAATTTGGATTGGTTGACCATTGTGGAAAGTTCATAGTGCATTTTGTTTTAACGCTTACCCTAGCTATTATTTTGCAATTCTCATTCGGTAACAAATTGCTTGTTACTTAGGAATATACTTCGAAGAGGTTGGTCAAGGTGTTGTACATCTGCGATACGTATTTTCTTCATAAGAGTTATTTTCGTCCAAAAAATATAATTTAATAAACATACCAATTTTTTACGCCATTTCAACTTACGTATGCTTAAATTCATTTGTATATTTTGGTCTTCGGTTTTACTACAAGGCCAATATCTGACAAGTAAATGCGCATACGTAATCTTTTTCATGAACACCTCGAGGGTTCTTACATAAGACCTTTTTAATTTTTCAGATGAACGCTTTTGCGTACTGTCACAGTGAATATTTAAAGAATCTCTGTGTAAATTGTTGCTTGCTAGCGTTGTGCCACTTGCTCTTGTAGCGTTTATTTTCACCAACACTACTGAACATTTATTAATACGAAACCAACTTTCTCCGATTCCGCCAAATTATCTACTAGAACTGAAAGTTTAAATCCCAAGTAGACAGCACGCAGTCAGTGACAAATAATGATATTATCCTGAATAAACTCATGCCACAGGGCAGATCCCATCACCTTAAATGTTCGCTATAGTTGCTTGAGTGCATTACTAAACTGGCTTGTGAGGTTTGGGTGCAAAATATGTATTCTATTAATGCTTATCTGCGTTAATGTCATCCATGTGCTTCCACAAAGTCATTTCCCCGGTTTCATCTCATTTCTGGCAGAACTGCCTTACCGAGTGATATATGATGCGGATAGAGTTAATGGCAGTTTCTTGTACTATCACAACAGCAGTGAAAGAGCACACCCGGACAACACAACGTACCACCAGAATCCAGCCCGTATTAGATTATTACGCTAATGCAAAACCTACCCGAATGGCCTTTGTCGCAGTTGAGGAAAAGAGAGCGCTGATAGGCTGCATATGACGGGAAAAAATCGGCAGGCTGATTTCCGTTCTCTACCCATCGGCACAGTTTTCCCACGGCGGTGGCAGTGTCTCTTCCTCTTGAGTCATATTCCACTCCTGCGTATACTTTAACACCCTAGGCGGAAATGCAAACATGAAAACGTGTTTATACACATGTACACAAGTCAACACTAGTACTTGTACAAAAAGAGGGTTTCGCCATATCGAGCCCACCACCAAAAGCATTATGAAAGAACAACATTACATTACATTTTCAAAAAAAGCGTTCATTTCGTTTCCCTCCCTTCTAAAATTACTTGATCATTTTTCATGCACAGTCCTAACATTACCAGTCAATTTTCATATAGCAGCGTTCTCCACCCCAGAATAGTGTTCACGTTGCCCCGAATATGCTGAAAGCTACTCAATTTTTGCAAGCAGTGGAACTTTAGCGTAACGGAAATGAAAATAAATGGAAACGCAAATACATATTTTTTACAACACTGATTTTTTCCAATATAGGCACATGTTATTTATCTTAGCACACATACCTAATACACACAATTTCAGCAGGTCCTTTATCTTCTCAAATGTTGCAACTTTTTCTGGCACAAAAGCATTTTTACAGATGCACTTTGCCGTATTCTCCCCGAATACTTTATAAAAATAGGACAACATACGTAGCGCATATGAAAATTTCATACAAGCATTATTATTTTTTTTATCATTATTGCTGCTATTATCATTAATAAAGGACTGGGTATAAAAGTGATTCAAGGAAGGAACTTTAACCGAAGAAAGAGGAATATATACAGAGAGAAATGTATCGACAGCCGACATGTATTGAAAGCATTAATTCACTTACTAGTAGCAAGCTTCGCCAATAAACACTACCCAAGAAACAGCCACTACCCATTACCGATTTGCCCACTCACGAAGAATGATCGTAAAAATGGATTTTTTTGCAAACCTTGTACTAAAAGTAAATTCATGCACTCGCTTTCTCCATTTTTATTTTTATACACAGCAAAATGGAAAAGAGACGAGACAAAAAAGCAGAGCGAGAGAGAGAGAGAGATACACTTAAATAACAGGGCCCGAATACGTTACCAAGCCAGACGAGAGAGCGATAGAGAGAGATAGAAAGAGAGTAAATGTAACGCTAACATTTTAGCTTTCTGTTTTCTTGCTTCGTTTTACCCGTTTTCAAGGAAAGTTACTTATCAGCGATGATAGATGCGTCTTATAAGCTCAGCACATTTTAATGCTTCACTGTCAATCTAACATTTAGTGTTGCTTGCCCGCTTTTTCAGATCTAGCTATCCACCAACACCATCTACTACGCTGCTACTGCCGCTTTTTTCGATGCAAAAGTACGGGGGAAATTATTCGAGACGGGAATGAAGGAAAGAGGAAAATGTGTTAGATGAAAACGCAGAAGCTAGCATGATCATCAGTTTTTTTGTATAAGTATACCTACACCACCCCACCACTGCCATGTACTGGATACATGGTTAATAATAAAAGTATATACGTGTGTCTGATACGTCAGTTCCGAGAAAGAAGTCAGTCGATATGTAAAATGTACTTGTACCATAGCAGATAGATAACGGAACGTAATAGGTATGTATAACTTAGAATTTAAGTGAGCAAACGACGCACTCTGCTTATTTATGAACAAAAAAGTGCAAAATATGAAGACACATGAGATTACTATAACGTTTCCACTGTTTCCGCCTCGTTTTATATTCCCTAACGGTAATAGTGTATAAAATGTATAATAAGTGGGAAGTGGGAGTATAAGTGAGCCATCAGTAAAATTTGCGAATGTTGTGCTGGTGGAACGTCTCGGAAAATTTGAACCAGGAATCATAATATGTTTTGTAATTTCTAGAAAGGAAATTGAATTGGGTGGTTTCATTTCAGGAGATGTGCGTCTTTTGAGAAAGCTCTCTAAAAAAAATTGCGACGAGGTAGTACGCGGTACATGCAGCGAGCTAGAGTCATGTGTCTTGTACTTGTACGGCTTGTAACGGCATGTGTGTATACATAGTCTCTGGATCAAATGAATGTTTTTATTAGTGGCGCCATATTTATAGACGTTCAACACTACAACTTTTGTTGCCCATCCTAGATGTAGGATGGGTAGGTAAGTACATTATCTTTATGGGGGCGGGGGAGGATGTCTGTGAAGGACGACGGGTTGTACTGTAACGCACATAAAATGTATTATTCCCTACAGGAGGAGAAGAAACCATTTATTGCGCAGTAGACTACAGGCACGGATTAGATATTATTACGTTACGAACCAAAATAGTAATTTATTTGGAACTATTTATCTTTGGAAAAGTGCATTACCAGTCGACGTAACCCAGACTGGACTAGTTTTCGTGCAGAGATATATGCATACATCATCGTTTCAATGCGCCATCCAAATATCTACAAGCTATAGGGCTGAGACAGTCACTTTATGGCGGAGATTGGGTAGGGGGTTTAGTTTTACAAATGTTCTGTGTTTTGTCAACGTTTTGTAACTCGTGCTTTACAAACAAGCTTGAAATCCTTTTGGTGTTTAGAGCACACGGCAACAAATCATTGAAAAAGTTAGTTTGAAAAAAAAACTTTCTGTGTGACCCATTAAGGATCCATGCCTGCCACGTACGGTATAGTAAAGATAAGTTTAGTCTGTGCACGTGTTGGTAACATTAAGGACGTTCCGAGAGTCAGCGGAAATGAAAATAAAATCGTTTTAGGACGTTCCACAGTAAATGAAGAAAAGGGGCAAAGGGGATGGTGGGTGCCATTATTATCAAGACTTAATCCTCATCCACCTACCGACATAATTTCTTTTTATGTACTTAATTTAATAGAAGTGATGTAATAAAGTAGCGCACTGTACACAACGTAATTGTCGTGACAGTTATGCAGGGATGGACGGGCCAAGGCCAACGTTAATGAAAAAGAGGGGTTGATGTAGAATGTAACTGTGACAGGTGATTTACAGTTAACGTACACTCGTACATAAGCAAGTGCAAGATGCAGTAACCATAAAATCAGGCACTATATGTTTTAGCATGCACACGGATCCGTAAAATGTATGTATTTATGTAGCTGTTCATGTTTTCTCATTTCATTTATTGGCTTCATTTTGTTAATCACATTTGTCGCATAATGCTAAAATGTGAGATGTTGGTGAGTTGGTGATAATGGAGGACAGCAAGAAACCAAAAGAACAATGTGCGTCTGCTTGGTGAAAGCAGAAGCATAAATATGTGGATCAGAGGAATGTGTAAGGATTCAGGGCGGAATGATGGTAACCAATTTTCTTTCAAATAAAAACGATTTCTTTGAATGAAACCCAAAATATTGTAGGAAATTGTACGTGACCTTTGTGAATATAAATCTCATTTATAACCACGGTGTATATATTTCCATTAGAAAACAGGTGATTTTTTATTGAATTTCTATGGACGTTTAGTATTCGTATAGAGGCATTAACGAGCAGCAGTAGTACATGCCATTAATAGCAAAAGCAGATTTTTTTTATAAGGAAATGGAAAAAGTTTGGACAAAGGTACATTGACTTTTAAGGCTACACCCAGTCAACATTTGAGACTGTCGGATTACGGTAAAGCAAGACCATGTATTGTAACATTTCAATGTTAATGTTTAGCGTGTGTGGTGAACAGTTTTCTGTAACTATTGAGCAATTTTCCGGGTTTTGGTGTTCATTCCTCGTCTGTGGCAACTGGTTTCGTAGAATGTAGAAAATAAAATCAGCCCACGATAGCAGTTCAGTGAGTGTGTAGCTGGAAAATAACATGGGTCACCAGTGAAAGCAAAAAAAGCACAAACAGAAAATTTATGTAGTGGCATCATCCCATCACCATCGCTTTCAGTGTATGTATATATGTGCCAGATGGTTTGCAGCTTGCTTCCTTTTTTCCAAGCTTTTATTTAATGCTTTGAAAGGTCATGGAAAAGGATAATGGTCATCTTGTTACTCTATGTTAGCAAAGCAACTTCAGTTTTTCAGATACAATTCCACGAGCATATAGCAAAGGCACAAACCACCACCGTTGTTGGTTCGGCGTTAAATTATATGACGTTTATTACAAGTTTGGAGATCACACAAACATTTCATAACTAACTTTGCGATAGATCGCACATTTCGACGGGGCTTGACTTTGAAAGATACAAGTAGAAACACAAAGAGTGGCATAAACAGCTGGAGTAAAGTCATAAAAATGTAGAAGCAGAAAATCGGCTGACTGTACGTCTTTTGGCTTGATCGTAAAACCGGATAAAAAGCTTGCAAGTAAAAGGCAGAGTGTAAGCGAGCGAGAAAAAGCAACGGATAGCAAGAGAGAGAGAGAGAGAGCGAGAGAAAGCGTAAAGAGAGGATACCATATGGCTAACCTGTCTTTCAATCAAGGATTTTGCTTCATGACCACCTTCTGGATCATCCGTGATATAAAACGGGTTGTAGTCGGAGGCTACATCTGGATTGTCGCCACCTTGAATGACTGTTGTAGTAGTAGAGACATCAATAGGAGTAAAAATGATGACGACATCGACCAAGGCGAACAAACAAAATACATAAAATAAACAGAGAGTAAACCTGATAAAATTGTTCAAGAGTCTAAACGTTGTGAATTGTGAAATGCTTAGCTCAAATATATGTTCTTGTGCGCACCGTATTTTCTCTAATAAACGTCAAACTTCCTGAAATAACGGTTTCTTTCTGATAATCGGTTTTAGGATGAACACAAATGACACACGTATTTAATTCGCGAGTATATATTTGGGGAGAATGTAGAATCTGAGAAAAATGGGGTCTGAACTTACATTGAACAAAATACGGTATGTACACGACAAAGAAACCTGACTGGCTGTGTAGTAAGGATTTGCACAAGCCATTTGCCAGTTGGGAGAGATTGTAAAAATGAATCCTTTCTTCTCTCAGAAAAAAACTTCTTTCCCTTAAAAATTTCCCCGTTGTATGACTGGACTGGATGTTGCATTCAGTTTGATCATTTACGAGGATGTTGGTATGTACTATTTTATGATTATCATTACGTTATTTTTCTCAAAGGAATTTTCGCAATTGTTGGAAAGTGCTTTGTTCAAGATAATACTTGAGCGCGGTAGTGAATATTATCTTTTACTTACCAAAAGTGTAGTTCAAGTTGCGTACCAAATAGATTTCTGGCAAGAGTAATCCGTTGATATACCAAGCCTCCTGAGGTTTATCCTGTCGACCTAGTTTACGAAAAAAACAAC
Source organism: Callyntrura guangdongensis (assembly GCA_027744295.1). Taxonomy (NCBI): domain Eukaryota; kingdom Metazoa; phylum Arthropoda; class Collembola; order Entomobryomorpha; family Paronellidae; genus Callyntrura; species Callyntrura guangdongensis. Next base: position 6,493 of record JAHZNB010005145.1, read on the forward strand.
AATGACATTGGAATTGCCAGATTTTGTTATCGTCTCTGGTGCACTCTAAATTTCATGCACGATCAGCAATAATTCTTATCAATACAAAAAATAAAAGCTGTTGTAAAATGTTTGCCAGCAACTGTAAGTATGCACATATGTATGTATTTTAGGAAAAGTTAGTATATGACCACGCAAAGGGTCTAGAGCACAAATGAACTGGGAGTATCAGTAGAAAAGCCCTTGGCACGACGCTTAAACTATAATTTTCTTGAAAAAAGAAGCGTATTTTCACTTTTTTTTACATTTCTGTGTAGTTTTAACAGTTCATTCATTTCGCGGTGAGATGACTGTTTCTCGTCCCGACATTGTCGTGTGATATGTAATAAAAATTCCAATGTTCCTGTGAAATCATGAATTCTCATTATAAATTCAAGGATTTGCCAAAAAGTGGTAACATTGAAGTGAGCATGTGTGATCATTTCAGTGGAGGCAAAATAGTTAGTTTCGAGTGAGTGACGGAGACCTTGCCAGCAATCGAAAAACATTCAACAGAGAAGACTCTGGAATGCACTATGAGAATGTTCTGGATGGATACAATATAAATGGCTATTCTTCTTCCGTCTTCCTCACTTTAGTAAAAAGGGAAGGGCTGGAAAAATGTGTGTTTCTAAGTTCTCTTCTGTCATGCACACACATTTTTTCATTACGCTGAAGGGGATTGTTCAGAGATACCTACAGAAAAAACACTCAGCGTAATTTTTTGCGTCGTGGCGCTTCGCAAATAAGATGCTAAAAATTGTAATGATGTGAAGCTCAGTTTGAGTAATAAGGATAAGTTGGATAACCTGTAATGGATCTGTATCCATACGTTCCTCCAGTAGGTCCAAGTTGAGCGTAATAGACGCGATCATCAGGCTCATAACAAGGGATTGGTGGAACCTGCCATGCAGTAGGGCTTGGTGCGGTTGCCGGCGCTTTGTATTCCGCAATATGATTCCTATCTCCTCCTTGAGCCTGAACAGAGGCAGAATTTTTAGGAAAAGAGGAGGAATAATGCTCTGTTGTTCTTGGTGGTTTCGCTGTTGTCGTCATCGTCGTCGTAGTTGCTGCTACAGTTGTGGTGGTGGTGGGTACAGTGGTGGCTCGGATGGTGGTCGCTGCACCACCACCACTGCTGCTTTTCCCCTCTTCAATAATACTATGCGTACTTTGCTGAAGGAGGTATGTAGCAGGACTAGGAACATTTTGTGAAGCTTCTGGCTCTCCTTCCGGTTGAGGGCAGTTCCACTTTGGCACGCGGCCAAAATCAATGGAAAGATCATCTAGCAACGACGACGAAAAGGAAAGAAAAGGCGAAAAGAGAATAAAAAAATCAAGGATACCAAACGCGTCCATACTACAAAGGATCAAGTTCAGAACATCAGTTTCCTAATACATAATAGATACGGTACACATATACGGCGCGAAGAAAGGGAGGCTGAGTGAGAGAGCTAATGAAATCCATAAAACTACTCACTGGTATGTGAGCTCTATTGCAAAAAGGCCCTTTGTAAGAGTGTTTAGTAGGCCAGAATCTTCCAGACCCCACTACTGGGGCAACCGGAATACTATAGATATATTGGAGTCGCATAAAAAGTAGGGCACACAGCCACTTCTACACTGTGGCATTTCTTTTTTCCTCTCCTCATGTCTTTTCATCTAAAAATGGTTTCACTATCTTTTACTGTATGGCCGCTGCTAAACAAAAGGAAACGAAGAGAAAAGACGCATAACAAGTTATGTATTCTGAAGCAAACCTTTATTACGCAGAAAGTGTTTCTGCGCTTCTCCATTCTTTATCGGTCCAACAGCCCAAATCACAGGCTGGCTTCCATTAGTCAAAATGGTTTTGTCGTAAATATCTGCTGCTCCCAGTTTCCTTTGATACGTCAAAATAGTAAATCCATTGACGGAAGCAGCGCTCAACATTCGAACATTGTTTGTTCCTTCCTGCAGACGGACACATTAAACCAGCAAAGACAATGCATTAAAACAAAACTTGGGATGAGATGGGTTGTCGGTGATAACAACAAATACATAAAAATTTGACAACGACAGGGACGCACAATGCATTAAATGAGATCAAAAGATTTTATCGTCGCTGGTATTTGTTGGAGCTTAAAATAATAAAATAGTTGAGTGCAGGCTGTCTGTCACTTGTAAGGATTTTGTTAGGTAAACAAGCATGCCGTTTGAATTTAAATTATACCAGGGTAATGCATAAGTTGTAAAAAACACTTTTATGGCGACAGCGAGAATGAATGGTGGAGCGTGAGAGAAAGGGTTTAAGTATACTACTATTCAGCAACTATAATCCGTAAAATAAATGTGAAACCAAGACTCCCTAACTGTATTGATTTTACGTCCTATTCAAGCAAAATCCCTGTCATCCGTTGATTTAAGGCTTCATATATTACCCAATATGGCTTGGTTAATAAATATAGAATTCACTACTTGTTAGCCACTTTTGGAACCATTCCATGATCCTTATCGTTGCCAAAATACAATGATAACAATAGCAGTGCATAAAAAGCTTTTTGGCAATCTTTCTCCATCGAAATGCACGGAAAATCAATTTTACCATTTCCAACCATGTAAATAAAACTGTGTAAAGTAAGTTACATACGTTAATATGCTGCAAAAGTACATTGTTACCTTCCATTGCACATCTGGGCAAGCTCCAGCACTTCTTGCGCACACCGACTTTCGTTCAAGGTAATAATCCGTTACATGACCACGGCCAGTCGATTGGTTAAGCCAGCCGACAGCCACTGCAAACAAATTGCCACAAGACAATATCGCTGACATTGATTATTTATAAATATGTAAAAACAATATCGCACTGTTGTTATTCTACTGGTAATCTGAAGGTCATTTCTAGCATTTATTTTGCCCTAAGCACCAATTTTACAATGAGCTGTAAAGCCCTATTTCTCAAACTAGAAAGGGTGAAAGTGAAAACACACAATTTTGTACAGTATGTTATGGGACTTTTTCGAAATCGAGAGTTCTTCTATGGGGAACTTTCCAAAAAAAACTTATATTGCTAGAATTTCATGTGAATTTAAACAGGAAAACCCCTCCCTCCAATTACACATGATTCCAAAGCGTAACAACACTTGACATAGAAATAAGTATTTTCGAGTTGTTTGGCAGCGCTCATTGTGAAACAGTGTAGGTGTAATTGTATTGTCAACATTACCGTCACCACCTAGCATCACGGAGCGATCATTTTCACCGGAAAGTCCAAAAGCCATATAGTTGCCGTCAGCTGGAATCAAAGTTATAAGAAGTGTTCGTATCAAACATTATGATGAAACATTTACGTATGCCGTTTTTACTATGTAAGTGCGCACTCGTAACGTCATTAGAGCCTTGGAAGGTAAGAGGAAGCGGAAAAGCACTAGGCAAAAAAGCAAAGAAGAGAAAACCAGAACGGGAAGGTACATATCACCTTATTTTGCCATCTTCCCAACACAGATTATATCTGTTTTTCGTAAATAATTATACCAAAACTAGGAGAGTACAGTTATCATTAAATAAACATTGAGTTTGTTATTTCCGAGGGTGCTCCCACACTCTGTACTCCAGGCGGACGTCATATTACCGTCCCATATAATACTGTATATCAAACATACTTCCCTTTCCTCTTGGTACCGTACAACTCTCCCATAGAAGCGAACATCCGACATGGAGAAAAGGGAAATGAAGTTGAAGCGCTGGGCAAATCGACCAAAATTCGTAGGCTGAGGCAGGATGGTTGTTGTAAGCATATCCTCCCTCACCACCTAACACATTGCATGTAAAAAAGCACTTTTGAAGTAAAAACAGCTCTTACGCCACAGCATATAAATTTTAATAGACAGTTTAGTGATTCTTTTCACAATGTCAAAACTTTTCGCTGATAAAATGTCCTAATATGCATTTATTTTAATTAATTGTAAAAAGTCTTTGGTGCGCTCGTTAGCAAAAATCCGGCATTTTAGAATCTGTGTTCTAGTTCTAACATAGGTTTCTCTTTCCCCATCAAACCTGTCAACTTTGTTTAATGTGAAGACAAATTTTAACAAAACGATTTTAATTGTAAACTAACAAGCACGCTACGTGCGCTGGCTGAAAATAGGAACGTTGCGGTTGGGAGGATAGCGGTAATTCGCTCCCAGAGAGTCTGCAACAGTAGCAGTACTTACTTTATTACTCTTACTCAAATACTCATTGCGTGTTTATGTGTGAGGTTTCTTTTAATAAAAAAGGTTTACCCTAATTTACCCTTGATGACTACAGCCATACTCCAGTCAAGTATGAGCAGTGTATGTGTTGATGGTAAAGCCTACTATTAATTTTTACGGTTCACCTGTGAAAGAAGCGTGTAGCACCACCACCACTCGTGTAACGGTAAGTACGGATCCCAAGGCAGACAAAATTGCTTATGTTTACACGTTATATTTTCTGAGTGTGTGTGTGCTTTCACTGGATGAAGGCATTCCGCTTTGACAGGATGTCGGCAGTGGGGGAATTGTGAGGATAATTAGACCGATGAACGGATAGCATCATGGATGAGTAGGCCAGTACCGCAGTTATTGAGTGCTCGTCGATACAAAACACAAAAACGTCGGAAATAGTATTATGTACGTGTTCAACGTTCATTATAATGGTTATCCACACGGAATGATGAGGAGGAGGAGGACGATGATGATGATAATGATGTTGGTGATAGGGACGTTGCTTTTCTCTAATTAAAATCCACTAAAAATTTTATACCTAAGTTTGGGACTGGTTGTTGGCGCTTTTTATTAATTTGGTAGCCTATGGAGATTGCAACACTGATGTGTTTGTGTACCAACACTAACGAGAAAATGCAGAAAGTCATTAAAATGTTTTCCATTTATTGGCGTATTTTTGGTAATGCAGTACAGCTGCGTGACTGCCGTTGTCAGTTGATTCTGTCGGCATCAGTGTAGAGAGACAACAACAGAGAACTTTACAAATGCAATGCGATAAAAAAAGCAAGCCGAAAGATGTTATTGAGAGTAAGTGGTAAACTCTATAATTTGAATTTATGGTAAGAAATAATATTAGGAATGATCGTTATTCTTCCCATCATTATTTTCCTCTAGAATCTACCATATATATTTCTATATACCCTACTTTTCAATTGATAAATGCTTCTAAAGATCAAAAAAATCTGGGCGTAAATGCAACTTTCTACATTTCTGAATTGGGTATGAATTGTAATTATTTGAAAACTATTTTCAACAGTTCTCACAGTCAGTACTGCTTACTTGGTATGTTGATTTTACAAATAGCATTACGTACGGAGGGTGTGTGTACATATTATAACTGATATGAGAAGCAGTTTTTTATTTAACGATTTAACGAAATTGAACAGCTTTGCCATACGTGTCACTAACGTTATATTATATGAGAATTGCGACTCTTCGCTTCCATTGGTAAATTTAGCTCTAACAACCTTTTCCTTATAAATGACATCGAAAATTTGTTTCCGAAAAGAACAAATTCCTGCCTAAAATCTTGTAATCACTTGTTATTATGTGTAAGTATACATACCTCATTCTAGTATCACATGCTACAAATATGAAATTGGGGTTTCAACGTTTTTAAAATAGCAATTAAAGAACTTAAAGGCAACTGGAGAAGCCTGTTAGTGTAGACAGAAGTTTATCTGAAATTCCAAAGCTCGAAGTAAATACTAAAAAGGATCGGCATTGCCGTAAAAGCAAAGATAAAATTGGTAAGCAGCACATGAAAGGTTTCACTGGGGAGGGATGATTTCATACATACGAAAACTGAGCCAAATACTAAGAATCAAACACTAACTCAACTCAATGTTGTGCAATGAAATGACAACCCAATTCAATAGTTATGCTAACAATACCAGACGCCTATTTATACACCCACACATCATTGCAGAAACAAAATGGTGGATTGAAAAGCTGCCTGCAGGAAGACCCTCAATTTACATTCAATTTATCTTCTGAACGAATGAGTTCAGGGAAAACTGAAAATAACACTTTAATATCTCAGTCTTTTATACTGTCAAATGGCTCCTGTCAGCGTGAGATAAAGCTACACACATGAGAACGATGCCAGTTGTTGTTAGATGGCATGATTGCTACGATTGTAGTGCTTCTTTCATAAATTCATGGAGTATTTCAAAACTAGTAGTTATGTTGACAGAATGGGAGAAAGTAAAGTACGAAATAAGAACAAGTGGGATACGACGCATGTCATAAAATTAAAATTAAATGACAGCATAGAGGGTAGAAGAGACGTGAAATAGTAAATACGATTTCACTACGAATGCTGCACACCAAGATTTATACGTGTTCCGTTATTAAGTCTACCAACAACAAATACTAGAATTTATTATTACATACCGATGCGGCCAACTAACTGGAAGACAATTGTTTCCCCGCTTCCAACCACAGACCAGCGTATCTCTAGAGCGGACTCATCATGTAAAACTTCGCAGTTGAGTCTTGTCTGTTTAAAAGTTCGAGCATACATAAAAATCATCATTTGTTATTCCTGTCGACTTTTTGCCCTAATACAAACACACACACACAAACAGTTAGATTACATTACATTACAAACAACTAAACTCTGACTCCAAACTCAACAACAACGACGACGGGGGAATGCGATGTCACTAGACAGAAAAGGAATATTCGGTGGAGGCAACGCCGGTGGAAAAAAAGGTGAGTTGAGTCTGTAGATACACAGGTAGATGTATGAGTTGGGTAGGTAGCTTGCATTATACTCTTCATATGAGAAAGACGGTTGGATAAATATGTAGGATAAGACACGGGTAACTAAACTAACAGAAGCCAGGGTAGAGAAAACAAAGTAGAAGACGGAAAATGGTAAGGGGAAGAACAACTTCCGTTGCTGCTGGCGGAATTGCAATTGATAATCTTGAAGCAATGATAAATACACTGAATACTCGACAAGCGACTTGCTACCCAGGCAAACCGAACACGCTCGCAACAGCCACTTAAAAGCAAGAGTTGTTGCCGTCGTTGTTGAGACCATCGAGGCGGAAATTTACACGGTAAGTTGGAATTTATTTCATCTAAGAATTTATTTCGCTCGTCTCAATGACGACCACTAGGAGGATATATATACGGTTATGTGGACGGTCGCAAGTGTTTTACCATTAGAAATTGTTATGATACAAGAAGAGGTGTTTGTTATACAAGTTAAAGAAAACAACTAGTGGAGGGAAAGAAAAAACTGAAGTGAGAGATAAAGAGACTGTTTATCTTTTTACGATTCTTAAATGCTTTAAAGCGAAGTCGCACGATGTAATAATGATGCTTTACAGTATCGGGCGACAGTACTACCCCTACTTTCATCAAGTTAATGAGGCTGAGGAAGAAGATGAACTTTTTTCAACAAACAACTTATCTAATTTAATAGAGACAGGCAGACTGGCAGGCAACAAAAAAGGAAGGTAGCATAGAAAAAAAAATAAAAAGAGGCTAACTTTCTCTTTCGTGACAAAGTCGCCAAAGAAAAAATAACAAGACTCGACAAAATACAAGGAGAAGGAAACTTTTCTCCAAAAAAGGATAATGAAGCTTATGTATTTGCAAAGTACGAAAGGATTATACAAAAAGTGCTGTCTTTGCACCGTCTAATGTGAGCATATACGACGTCGCCTATATATTCTAAAATTATACTCCAGTGTGTGTATACATTCGTGTTTATTTTGTTTCTTTCAGAAAGTTGCAAGTAATAATGTCTGTTGACGATAATCGTATCATGTTGTAGGACGATACCATAATGAAGACGACGATAGAAGTGCAATTTATATGTACTTATCACTTTTAGCGTGAACTCGTGACGAGTGTCGACTTCAATAAACACTGCAATAGGTACATGTACGTATGTATATTATGTTCATAAATCATGTATGTGACGTTTTTCCAAGGTATAGAAAGGGCATACATATTTCATCGTTTTTTCGAGACAAGAAAACTACAAAATACGGTGTACAGGCAGTTGAAGGAACTAATGCCAAGAAAGAAAAACGCCACCGTTACCGTTTTGGGGTAACACGAGGCATAAAGCATTAGAAAAGCTGGGAAGTAGTGGGAAGTAGCGTAGTGGCTGGTCTAGATTTTTATGACTACCTCACAAAAAATCGGTTAATTTGCAATGCTGTGACGGTAGCTCAGAGTTGGAGGTACAAAGTCGCAGTAGTAAAAGTAGTTTGCTCTGGATTCAATTTCATTCAACACAGGTTGACAACTTGCAGTTAAGGCGTAAAACGAAACTTCCAATTCTGTTCTGGATCTTTGACGGGTTCCTCATTTTCAGAATGATGATTATGACATAAAAATGGCAGGTCAGGTGATGAAGCACAGTTCACCTCGAATTTATAATGATACGGTAACAAGCTAGAAAAAAATTTGTAAAGCAGAGAGTCGAAGTGGAAAAATGAGTATGTAGGTAGTGTTGACGGAGGGGTTATGGTGCGGCGACAGCAGCAACAGAGCGGAGGAGGAAGGAGAATTCAAATTTATAGCCTATTCCATTAACACTAGTACATAACAGCCACCAGCCCGTGATAGGATCATGATGAAAAAGTAAAGAGCAGAGAGAGAAAGAGTTGGCATTATTCGAAAAGTATTTCATTTTATGCTCCATTCTGTGCTCTGCTCCTGATGAATAAAAGATGTGACAGGAATGTCATCAAGATGAAAGAAGAACGAAGACGTCGAATACGAAAAGTTTTCGATTGAAGGAATAATAATAATAACAATAATAAAGCTTGCATACAGGGAAGAAAAGGGGGAAAGAATCTGAAGTTTTATGAACCTGCTTCCTAGTGTGAGCGAATTGTGGAAAAACTAAAAATATATCGGACAACAGAGAGAGAGAGAGAGAGAACAAGTCGAGTTCGTTTCAAATATTGTATTTAAATACAAAAAGATATAATATATTTGCTATATATATGCATACAAATAATAATAATAACTTGATGTTGTAATTTTATGAGGTATCTACGTATATTACGATATGGTTACATGATAGGAAAATTCTTTTAGAAAATTAATACAATTTGTAGTAAAATAATTCTGTTCTTTTTCTGAAATTGGAAATAAAAATTGAAGAAAGAGTTACAAAAATATATATATAATGTACTGGAAGCTTCGCTGTATGACAGCGATATATACTTTTTTAAAGACATTACCGGTAAATATAATTATGTCAAGAATAAATAGTAAATATAATTATAAAAATGAATTTGTATCTTTTTTAAAGAATTATGTTGCATTTTGTTACGGTCAGTACAATGTACATTGTAAATATTCACAAGATTAGGTAATAGCGATAAAAAAATTCTAGGTGTAGAGTTTTCTCTTGTGAGTTTCAATAAAGCGCGGCGGCAGTAGCTGCTCCTTTGCTAGTTCTTAGCGTGAACGTGCTAAATCCATTGGAGCCAAAGGAGTGATATCCTCCAGTACCACTGGCGTGGCTGAGCGTTGTTGTGGCGTGAGATGACGCCGCGGAGTTGTAAATTAGTCCATCTTGAATGTGATTAGTGTCAAGTGCAGCGGTAGCGTAGGTTGGTGTGGAGGGTTGATATGTGATCAAATGGTTTCCTTGAGCAGCTCCTGTCAAAGCAGCGGTGTTGTAATGGAAGTACTGCTGCTGAGGAACAGCAACGGCGTGGTGATGAGCAATTGGGGCGAGGGCGGTTGTAGTGGTAGCCGCTTGAATGTACGAAGGAGACACACTGGGGTGGACGAGAGCGTTTGAACCGTGGACGTACGTGGTGGTGGGCAGGTATGGCGCGGGTGTCACCAATGGAGACGGGTTTACCGATAAAAGCTATAAAAAAGTGTAAAAATGGACAGTGGAAGGAAGATAGAGAAATTGGTTGCATCACACAGAGAGAACGTTAGCAGTTTTAGCAGAATATGAGTACAGACATAGTCAAGACTGGCAGAAAATAGATTGAAAATTGAGTAATAGTAATGGGTAGCAGATCATATCAGCTTAAAATTTCAAAAGTATAACGGAGAACGGGAGTAAAAAAGAAATTTGAAGTAAAGAAATTGATTTGTCCCAAATCAGACTGAAATGCAATAGACAGATAGTAGTTAAATAAATGTGTTACAGACATTTTTGAAGAAATAGAATTGTCAAGCGATAGAAGAATAAAAAGTACGTGGAAAAATTTAGATAAAATGTTCTTTCTTTTTCTGGTTCGGTCGAGTCTTTCCTTCACGTTTTCTGTATCTATTTACGTATGCATGTCACAAGGACACATGTCACCATACTTACATTTTGATTTGTTTTAGTTTGCTGTCAATAAAAAGCATGCACGTAGGTACAGTCATGGTAAATTTCTTACGGAGACAACACGAGTCGGTACAATGTGCATTAGTTGTTGTTGCATTCACAATATTATTTATAATGATACTTGTGTTGAAACTTGATGATAAGAATAATGATGTAAACAAGAAAAGGCTTCTTATACCAAACAACGGAGACAAGCTTACTTGTGGACTAATTCCGAGCATGCGAAGTGATGGAGGAACGTTGAGACCGGGGGTAATTCTCACGTGGCCATAGTCAATATTGTACGCGCGCGAGTAAGTACCAAAGTAGTCAATATCAAAAATTGTGAGGTCACCCGGAAGGCTGAGCACAAGTGTTTTCTTGTCAGCCTTGGCAAGACCAACATCCGTGCCAGTTTCGTCAGGCACACGAATTCCGTCAGGACCGGGTGATCCACGGCCAACCCAGAAATGCAAATCTGTATAGACAACAATTACTTTGCTGATTATTCCATTAAGATTCGTGAAGCGTAGTTATCATTGCAGCAATCAAAAAAGTGTCAAAACGCCTGTATTTTTTAAAGAGCGTTTCACATACCTGGCGCTTGTCCATCATAAGTAAAATCAGGTACAAGGATGGTTTGAGCGTCAACAACAACAACAGGTCCTGAAGAGATGCCTTGTCCCAAGAGAGAGCCGACAACGTGCGGCTGAGGATAATCTAAATTTGGTGGGATGTATATGTCACCAAAGTTGACCTACGAAAATGAATCATCATCATCATATAGCCATCATCATAAGACAAAAATTCATGACTATTTTCTTTCCCGTCGAGTATGATTGATCTGTCAATCTCCCTACTCATCCATTATCCTTTATATTTTCGCCCTTTTCAACAGCAACTAAACCCCTGCCTCCAAATAACTTGACTGTCTGTCACTGACTTTGTTTACTTTTAACTTTTAATAGAGGGGAAAGGCTTTGATTTCGTTTCTGCTGACAGCCATATCGAAAGGTCATTAACTATTTACGCTATTTCTTTAAGTCAAATCTACCTTGAAAGTTTATCTACACAAACGCCATTTGCAGCACAAAATAAGCATATTATATTTAATATTTATTATCTAATCGTGGTCCATTGTTCATTTTTTTGTGTTGAAAAATCTTTTGATGAAGCGTGACACCTCGACCCCTCTCTTTCAAATGATTCTGAGCACCAGCGAAACGCCTCTCGATTCATCATCATTGTCATCAATTTTTGTACATCAACGGTTTCCGTTTTCAAGCCACGATGACGTCTATAGCACACAGTCCTGTTTACCCAGGGAAGTACAATGGAGCATGATCAGCGTTCTTATCAGTTACGCTGTTAATAACTTTATCTGGTAACAACCTGTCATCTATTATTACAAGTAAATGAAATTATTATGTTGCGTCTTTTGCCTAGTCACCTAGCTAGAAGAGCTCTTTTAAATTGAGACTATTGTCAATCCTATCATATCATCAAACAAATCGCAAACACGACGACGACCGCCAGCAAATCGACTAAAGATTTGAGTTATGAGATGTATATCAATCATTCATTTAGATGGATTGACTTACTAGAGCAAATTATAACACTCATTTCTCAAGTTTGGCGCTTTTGGTACTGGTTATATAGGTGTGATAAATACTGCGGAATTACCTCTCATTAATAACGCAGCCTTGTTTGACGAAGTCTCACTAGTCTTATTTCGTTCAAACATTTTATCACGTCTAATTTATTTATCAGCTAGTCACACAATAATATGTTATCTGGCAAACAGATTATCAAAGATAAGGGAATATGTAGGACACCATTTTTTGCCTTCTCATCTTCGCATTTCTGATCCCTGTTGTATAGTTTGGCTGACATGACATTTCAAAGGTCGTCACGCAATACTGATGTTCACCATTGTACGGTCAATACTACAACTAAAATGATGTAGGCAATAAAAAATGTGTAAGACAAGCTATAAGCTCTCGCCGCTCCTAACACCAATCATTTTTCTAACAATATATCATACATATTTCTACTACATTATATGCTGACATATATTTCTACTGCATTATATGCACACGATGATAATCCCATTTCAAAAAGGAACATTCACATTAAGCCTAAATATTAGATTTATTCAAGTATCATTGAAAGAGTTTGCTTTACTAGCAAAAAGTCAAATATACTAATGTAAGATGACGTGATGTCTGGTACATTTTAGTGGCACTTCTGACTTATTAAGGATTCTTCCATTTATACTTTGTACTGCGTCTGTTTTAGATTTCATCCAGATTTGAGTGCTTCTTGTCATAATTAGAGAATGTATAAAATATCATCGGTATCGTTTCACCTTTTGAATAATATTTCCTATTTTTCATGAAATTCACATTATAAGAGCGGGGGTGGGCCCATATTTATGCCTTGTCAGTTGAAAGAGAGCTTGAGGCTGTTAAAGAGTAGTCGGAGAACTTTAATGAAAAGCAAGTAAAAACTATCTAGACAGTTCGTCTCCGTCTCCTTCCGTACAGTATATCATATATGTGATGCAAATGAAGTGCAAATTGGTATTCTACTTTGTCGTTCAAACAGAGTAAAGTACCTGATAGAATTTTTAATGTGGATGACACCAATATTTGCAACAAAAGGTAGATTCATTTTGTTTAGGTTGTACCGCAGCTACATTTTACTATTCTACTATTTCGTGTTTCGTATTTGGCAGAGAGAGAGAGGGAGTATAACAACAAAAGAAAACAAATTTAAAGATGTTAATGACATACAAATACACTATGATTACTTTGATTTGAAGGATGAAACACGCCACGGATCACGAAAAAGGACAACAACAACGCTTAAAAACACCGTGCGTAAAAGGTAAGGCTAAATTGGCATATTGTTAAAAACGCATGCAGCGTAAATCTAAAAAGTGCCTGCCCTATTACATCCTTTTAAGGTTAATTATGGTAAAGATTCACCCAAAAGTAATAGTATCATGAACAGATATTAGATAACTATCTCTGTATAATAAAAATATATAATGAATCAAGCCTAAAGCAACCTTTATCCTAGCTATAATCTCTTTGCTAAACTGCCATGATGGCAAATATCTTGAATAAACATGTGTAATATTATGCATGCAACTGTATTTAAGTGTGCAAATAAAAAGGCTTACTTCGTAGGCACGACACCAGACCGCGAACCATTTAATATCTCTGAGGGTAAGTCCATCGGGCAAGGAAATGGTGATGTCAGCATTATGATACGCTGTCAAAACTTCTTTGCTGTAAAAATTATGTAAATCGTATTTTCTTAAATAGATATAAAGAACAAAATGTTTATTGCGCGGTGGGCAGGATTGACCGCCGCTGTACCTAGTGGACATATATACTCTTAAAGATAAGTTGATTAACTACATTATACGTATTACAAGGTAGAGAGATCTTCATATTAATCCTGCAGGGGAAATGAGTTCCCCTTTTGGCTCTTTTCATTTTTATAGGGACAAAATACTACACAACTTAAGCTTCCATTAACAGTTGTGTCTACATAAATTACGTTCCAACATTAATAAATCGTGAAGGAAGTCATAAAATTTTTATCTTATTTTTAATCAAAATTACGTTTCGGATGTGTATAATCATCAGAAGCATCACCAAAAATTAACATTTTAAAGCTTTTAAATCAATTAGGTAATCATCTTTGCGAAATCGTCGATCTATGCTGCAACTATAGACACAATTGTTTAGGAAATAGATAATTGGTCATGGATATTCAAGGTAACTTCATAATCGCAGGTATATTCTAATCTGAATTTCGGGACTGAAATAAAACATAGGATTTGGTTTTGTATGCAAAATTTAAAAAATAACATTCCAGCTCTTCAATACAAAATCGTCGATCTATGCTGCAACTATAGACACAATTGTTTAGGAAATAGATAATTGGTCATGGATATTCAAGAATATAAATGTATTATTAGTACTCTATATTTTTTATAAAATATTTGAAACAACGAAAATGAATTTTTGTAACTTCATAATCGCAGAATATTCTAATCTGAATTTCGGGACTGAAATAAAACATAGGATTTGGTTTTGTATGCAAAATTTAAAAAATAACATTCCAGTTCTTCAATACTAAGCATATTTATCTTTAATGAGACCTGGAATTAAATACACCCCGTGATCAAAATTTATTTACATAGAAAAGTACCCGGGGCATTTGTACTAGAATATACGACGCGTGTGCTTTGGTGATCTTTATTATTCGATTGTAGCGAACGAATTTTCCATTAAATAAATCTTTTGTGACATAAATCGGTACATATACGCAACTAACACAACTAAAAAATTGTAAAATATTTTTTAGCATTGAAATGTAAAAAAACTACACTTACGTTCCACGTTCATTCGGCACGATAATACCTTGAGTACTGGGAGCGGGAGTGAAGCCCACCCAAAAGAAGGCATCTATAATAGGAAACGAAAAAGATAAAAATTATTTTTTTCGCTATTCATACTTTTTCCAGAATATTATTTCTCCACACTGATTTTTTTCTTCTTCGTGTCATCACATCACGTTTACATGATATCGTCTACCATCGAACAATATTTTTGCTTGCTTGCTGTTTTTCTCCGAAGGGGAATGAGAAAAAAAGTAGGTTTCGTGCCGACAAACAGAAAAACGAATAGAGGAACAGGAAAGGAACATAAGATAATGATGCCTTTTTGGTAGTTGATGCTGCTGCGGACGCTGATGATGGTGTTTGTATACGCTACTAAAATGCACTACTATTTTCCGTGATTTCTGTCCCGTTCATAGTATATACAACACACTGTAGTAGAAATATGTAGCAATGATTACATGGCACTGTCTTCTATAATAACGTAAGTGATGTCAGTATCACTGATATATGATTCTTATATCAATAATTCCACTTTGTTTGCTTTTCCGTCCTGTGATAATTCCATATTATTCGGCAACATTTTAGTGAAAGGCAGGAGAGAAAAGAGAAGGGAGAAGCAAAGGGGAAAGTTGCATGATTACGAGTAGCTGTTCTAGGGGGAATGCTGCGTCAGCATAGCAATAAAGTCGGATTCTCTTGTGTCTTTCCACTATTTTCGCGTTCGCCATTTCCAACTTTTTCCTTTGAAAGAACCAGCATTATTATCATTACGACTGCTATACTACTACTATATATATATTATTATATTATTATTATGATGCGTTATTCGGTATTAATATTCTTGATCTATACTTTTGTCTGTTTTGTTTGTTTTTCCTATGATTTGTAAAGGGAGCGTGAATTCACGACAAATTCGTAGAAAGATTGTGGAAAGTATTAAATACGTGCGGAATTTTTCTTTTTTGTATTACAATTCAGTAACTAATGTGAACGCGAATATGTTGACCCGAAGTAGCTACAAGAAAGTCATACATGTGACATGGTTACAGATTCCATATCATTGTAAAAAAAATTGTCCCCGAAATTACTTACTAGAAGAATGATCAATTCCTCCAAAGTTTGGTTTATTTATTGATGTTTCCGAATCCAGTTTCTTCACTACATGTCACGCAATATTCAAGTCATATCGACGATCGCCCTTATGCTACAAAGGTGTGTTGTGTTGCAAGTAATTATTTCCATGGTACTAAATAATTCATTATCCAGTGTATCTCTATGTATAGAAACGCAATTTTATTTATTTACTATGAAGATAGCGTAAGGTTGGCCTAATTGAAATGAAATTCTACGAAGCTGTTTAGTTTAATGAGCGTGAACCTGTGTATTACTTTTTATTTTCATAAATTATATTAATCTGTTGAATAGAAAAAATCGATCACATTTTTAGTTCTGCGTCAAAATGGTAAGTGCAACCAAACAAGAAATACTTTATACAGGTGACAAGTCTAAAAAACAGTTTTCTTTTATCGTTCCAACGCGCGATTCGAATTTTTTAAAGTATGTACTTGGGAATTGAACGATTTAAAAATTTTCATAAAGTATGAAAAGGGGTGGGAAGAGAAAACGAAAAAATGACAGTCCTCTTTGTTCTTTACTACATGGTTGAACCTCGTTGATACTTAATGTTTTATGATGTCCGTCTGTCAGTCCCTTTCAGAGCACTCTCCTGGTCATACACTTCCACCATATTTAAAAAACTTTTGTACAGTAGTAGAAATAATAAAAAAACCAATTTGTTGAGATGTACAACAATATAAATTTTGAACTTACGCGATCGACCCCTATTATCAGCGGGACAGTTAAGAGTGTTTTCTCTTACTCTATTCTATCATCAATAATATTGTATATTGTAAAGCAGCTCATTCGACAGCGTCTGGCAAGTTGAGCACGAAGCATTTTGCCCTTTCAGCTAAGTTATAAAAACAATTACAACGGGTTGTAGAAGACTTTGCTCGATGGCGATATAGAAAACTCGTAGACATCGATTTATAATACATTACTGTGCATTATTAATTAATACTACCGTGTTTCAATGTAGTAATTTACATTTTCACTTTTATACTAATTAAAATTTAACAAAACTATGTTGTAACCTCGCCCTATTGGCTTTGCATTCGAATTCGCGGAAAATGTGACGCCAGCAACGATTGTACACTTATTTGTGTCATATCAATATGAATGAGTAATGACGGTGGGTGTTTTCTGAAGCAGACTGTGAAATGCTTGCTGTTAATTTTAAACCTAGAAAATGTGTCGTATACATACATAACCTATATCACAACGTATACAATATGGGTAACACATGATTTCAGTTTACTGTTTTTTGTACCATAATATTTATGATAATACTACCAGCAGACTCTAAATTAAATCCTCTGTCGTTCTAGTTCGTAAAACATCTACTGTGTTAGAATACAAGTTTACTAGTACAAAACAAGTCTGACGGTGACTGCGGGTTTGACCGGAATTATTTTTTTGTAGGAAAATACGAAATTTCCACATACATATTTAATGCAGCGCAAATATGAGCGGAAGGAGTCAAATGGAGAGACAAGTAAATCAAAAGTAGTTTTCTCGTTGAGAATTCGTTGAGCCGTAGAATTTCCCTCACGTAAAAGAGAAAATTTACATGCATGTCACGAATCATACAATTCACATCATAGGAGAAAGTGTCTAGTAAAAGCATGGCAAAAAAGGAAGAGATCATTTGCTTGCCTGTCCCATTTATTCTAGATTCACATTTAACGACTTGAACGTTTTACCGTCATCACACTCTACTAAATGCGTGCACTACTTTTTCCTCTTATGCATAAAATTGCATTAAAAGCGTAGTTTTGTGTTTCCTTCTTGCTACTACAACGATACTACAGTGACTTGAATTTTTCATTGCTATCTTTCAATGAAAGCATCCAAGTATCCAATTACTTCATCGGCAGCGTTCCCATAACCGAAACAGATGGTTAGAAATACTGATGACGGAACTAGGAAAAGTTGTTGGATAACATGTTTTTTACAGTTGACAGAAACTTACTTTGGATTTGACATATAATAAATTTAAAGTTAATTTTTCCTGTTTAGACATGCACCAACTCTCACGTCAACCGCCGTACTTTGTGTTGAAAGTTGTAACAAACTGTTTCACTTGTCTCCGTATTTGACTTTGACTATATCGTGACATCCATTCATGCATTACACCTTACCATTTCAATCACTACTTGTACTTGTGATGCACTATACTTGGCATGTTCCATATACCACAAAGTTAGCCTTCTGTTACAACTCTTTAAATGCTTTAGTTAACAAAATAGACAAGACGGAAATAGGAAAAGTTCTTCTGTAAACGTCAGTCTAACACGGAAAATAGCTACGTAAAACTTTCTCGTGCTGATATTTGGGTACAATCTAATATCGCCTGCAGTACCAGTCATTTTACAACCGCTCGTCTTTTATAAAAAGGTTAAAAGGAAAGAGGAATACTAGACAGTAAAGCTTAAAACTGGTCGATGCATGTGAACAAATTTACTGAAATATTTACATTTTGGTACAATTATCAAGTACCAACATGTGGGGAAACATACCTATGCTAAAAAACAAGACTGCTGTAAGCAGTAAATTAAATTTTTGCATGCAATACGTTTTGGGTGAGGTTAGACGACTCGAATGAAGAAAAATAAAATTATATAATTTTTTAAAAGTTATAACGGTTGCCGTTGCAAAATTTGGTTAAGAATGTATCACAAATTGATTTTTATGCTGAGACTAGTCGAATGATATGTTTCATACCCTATGTTGCTATTTAAAAAAATTGAAGTTATATAGCGGTTTGTAACGGTTACCGTTGTCCGATTTGACTCAACATCAGCGTTGCGGAAGCTATTGACCTGTAATGCATGTGTGCTAAGTTTGGAGTCAATTAGTTGAGTGGTTTAGGAGTAGTGTTATCAGACCAATTAACTAACACACACATAGACAGGATGATAAAAGCAATAACTTTTGTTTTTATGCTTTGCATACAAAAGTTAATAA
>JAHZNB010005146.1:0-10939 GCA_027744295.1 Callyntrura guangdongensis
GTCCAAAGATGGGCAAACGTACACTCACCATGGTTGCTGTTACTCGAAAAAGAATAAATATAAAAAATCACAAAAAATATTTCCCGACACTGTCAAATTTCCCGTCAAAACCATGAAAGTATGCATACATACAATGCCAATTTCAACTAAATGACTGTTGATCAGTGGCTACTACTATGGGATTATTTATAGACGTTAGATAAACGGTATCTCGGCGAGAATAGTAATTTATAGATATTTTCAATAACAATTTTTCCTGATGAATGCACAGAGAGCCGTGCTATGTAATTAGGTTATAGCGTCTCTTATCATTATCTTTGTGTCCGGTGCTTTGTGTATTGCACGGATCATCCCATCCACATCTATGTTCCCAATACTATACACTTCTTTTAAAATGGAACAACGGCGGACTATAATGCTTAATTCGCTGTCATATCCAAATTGGCAAATTCACAAACTCGTAACTGTCAACTGTAACCATAGTTTATAATAGGTGCTCAGGTAAAATTAAAATATATAGCCTATCTTAATACTAGCAATGCAATGAGTTCAATCGCTGATACAAGCGTTCAACTTTTGAGTCTATCCCTAAGTAATATACCTATGCATTATGCAAACAACACTAAGCAACATAAAGTAAAAGCTACGAATTTGCAAAAAAAAAAATCTGACCCCAGGGGTAATGCCTCTAAAAGTTGGTAGATTATTCAATATTAAATCATTTTTCCAGGTCATCTGAATTTAGCAAGTGGTTATTTTATTCTAAAATTATTGATGTAGTACAACAACACCTTATTATCAAGAGCACATAAGATGAGTCATTCATCGTTATCGTTCTGGCGTTCATTTTAATCCTTTTTCCTTGTTAACTCTTTCAACCAGACCAGGGGTGCGTTCCACGAAGACTTTTCAACTGTTGCAAAGTGAAAAGTACCATTTAAAATACACTTTGTGAAACGCACCGCAGAGAGACCTTCATTTTTTGCGCAAATTTCCTGAAATATAGAAGGACAATCATATAATATGATGATGATACTTTATTTGCTTATTTTCCTGTTGCATTATTTGTGTACATGTCGTTTTTAAGGGTACTTTGCTTTATCAGTGTAATAAAAATTTAAACCCTTCATAAATACCGTGGTGGTAGGTGACCTCTCGAATTGGACTTTGGCCGTTCAGACTGAATACTGAATCCCATTGAAAATTAAACCCAACCCACGAGCATTCCCGTGACTTGAACTAAACGGTGGGTGGGTAACAAACCAAAAACTCCCGACATCATACATTCCACTGGGTACTCACAAAAAACTTATAAATTCCAATCAATCTTTAAATTAGTTCAAATTACACAAAGCTTTCTCCTTTGAAAAGCTACGTTTCCGAGTGACCTGATCAATTTTAGGAAATAGCAAAAAAGTTCCGCGTCGGTCCTAAAATATTTTAAACAAATGCAATTTCCTTCTGTGGCTCTGAATTTCGGGCATTTTTGGAGAAGGTTGAGTCACAGCCCACAATCTTCGTTATACCTAATGCGAAAGCAAAAAAAAACATTCCAAAATCCTCTACTTGATTTCCAGACGGTAAGCACCTGGAAATTTTTAAAGAGTCTTATTACACCCCACAAGGTTGCAAGTGTATGTCGTATTTTCGTAGTCGCTTTATCGATATAGAGAACGCGTGCTGAAAATTTCAAGACAGATAATAGACAGAAGTAATGCATAATGCATTAACCAAACAAGACGTTTCTATACTGTCATTACCACCGTCGGTTAAAATATTTTTAGTGCATTTTTCTTGAATATGTGGACATAGTCACAGCAAAACAAGGCTGTCACAATCTTCGTTATACCTAATGCGAAAGCAAAAAAAAAACATTCCAAAATCCTCTACTTGATTTGCAGACGGTAAGCACCTGGAAATTTTGAAGAGTCTCATTACACCCCACAAGGTTGCAAGTATATGTCGTATTTTCGTAGTCGCTTTATCGATATTGAGAACGCGTGCTGAAAATTTCAAGACAGATAATAGACAGAAGTAATGCATAATGCATTAGCCAAACAAGACGTTTCTATACTGTCATTACCACCGTCGGTTAAAATATTTTTAGTGCATTTTTCTTGAATATGTGGACATTTTCTTAAGTGTGACTGGTCACTGGAAAATGTGTATAGATAGTTAAAGTTGCATTGTATGAAATCGACCTGCCTTAAAATAAACTAACAATGAGTTGCGAGATTACAAAGCATTATGCGCTTTGTCATGCAAATTGTACAGTATAAATAGTAACATTAAGCGAAACCAGTTTTGCCATCTGTTAGCAATATTTCAGACTGGAACTTGGATTTGTAAAGATAATACGATCATAAAAATCCCCGTCGTCGAGTATAATGATACGGCAAGACAAGGAAAAAATCAAGGTTTTTCCCATAATTTCCCTTTCAAAGATATGCCTTCGTCATTTTTGCGCTGTGGGTTTGTTTGTGTATTTGAATGTATTTATGTACCTATTCGCGAACAATAATAGGGAAAAAATAAATGATAGTGGACAATGGGATATGAGATGAAATATTTAGAGACCGTTTAAATTCCAGTCAATCTTTATTAATAATACTACTACAAAATCATTCAAAGTGTCTTTCCCGCAAACCATAAATGTCGAAATTTTGCGGTAGGACACGATATTCTTTAAAAAGTAAAAAGTATTCCTTTTTACTATGCCAACCTACAACTTTTCGGGTAAGTATTTATAGACGGTTATATGTATGTATCTGTAATATAATTTATTACGGATACATACATATAACCGTCTATACAGCGTAATATATACTATAATAGTTTTAGTACTAAATTTGGAACGAAGTCAACAGTTTCTGGTGGTGCAACAGTGTATGCATGGTGCTATTAGTAGTTGTGCCTTTTCGTTATTAAAAGCACCAATTATAAAGAATTCAGATCGACAAAAATGCATCAGAAATTTTAACAACATTATTGAAATAGTTGTTGTTAATTGTTGGGTTAAAATGCATTTTAATCTTCAGGAAATCATTAGCATGATAATAATCAGAGCATCATATGTTGCGAATAAAGTTTGGGAAGAGATATTCATTATCTTACAACACTACGTGAATGTAAGATCCCATATGGAGAGTAAATCATACTTTTAGTTTATATACAAGTGTATCCTGTGGTTATATGAGCCAATCCGTTTCCAGTAAAAAAATATTTCCGGTTTCCCGTGCATGAATTTATACCCTAATCTCTTATCTGTGCTACAAAAATAAATGTGATTTGTTGCTTCTTTATCTGATGAAGTGAACCGTTCGCAAAATTATTGTATTATTGAATATAAATATATTTTGAGTCAAGGAAAGTTTTGTCTCTTGCAACAATGACGTTCGTGTCGTAGTATCCTTACCATTTTGTGGATGGGCTTCACTCATTCCACTTGCTCTACTTGACGTTGCTAACCTTCAAATTGAATTGGATGAAAAAGGCGTTCCTTAGCAACTATCAACAATAATAGATGGTTTTTGGCTTTTTCTTAGAATACGGGGTGCTTGTTCGTAAAGTTATCTATACATACATGGAAACCCCCTATGCCGACTTTCGGCATTATCAATTCAACTTTGTAAGTTAACGTTGACTGATTATTGCAGCTGCACGAGTAAAAGTCGCAGTAATTAAATTTATGTACCAAATGCTTGTTTAACCCGAATCGTAAAATTTTATTCGAACCTGAAAATCCTAAATGCCATACATTGTTATGATCTGGATCAGTTCCGATGATTGATGAACCAGCTCAATATTGTACCTACCTATTGCTTGCTTGAATGTAAAATGTGTTAATTCTAGTTAACTGCAAGGTGTCTGACAAAAGCATAATTAATATAAACATATCTTGGAACTATCAGGACTTTGCAAAATAGAGAAAAATGCAGGTGGTTTTATTACCCTGTTTTTTAGAAACAACTATGAGCTGACTAAAATTATCACACCCAATCACGTAATCAACAATCAACACCAAATAAAACCGAACGCCATCAGCAAAATTATATGCAAACATATAATACCTGCGAGAAAAGAGAAATGCCAAAATGAAATTGTACTATTATTTATTATGTAAACGGTTAGACATGAAAAGATTTTTCTTTTTAAAAATCAACGTAAGTACGTAGTAATATTTTGGCGTTGACCACCGTCTGTCGTCGTCATCTCATCATTTTGTTGTAGGTTTAGATTGGGCGTGGAAACAGGTCTTGGGTACATCGATGGGATGGGGACATGCTATCCGCTGACAGCTTGTATTTGCATGATTACTCTGCTTCCCGACATGAAGTTCTAGACAATTCTTTCCAGGTAAGATAGTAGGTAGATGGGTACGAATTGCAAGAGCTGAACACGTTCAGATCCAACCACAAGCCATAGCCATGGTCCGGTTCATATGTTGAAGAACGGTGGACAGCAGGTACATGAATTTGAAGCCAGGATTCAATTGATAAAAATTTCAATGATGCAAATAGCTCCTCATTTTTAAAACTTGTTGTGAGTGGGAGAGAAAAGAGAAACTTGCAAATCTACCTAATTATCTGCACATACGTACTATATTTTTGTCTGGCAGTTGTTGTGAGTGACCACACCATTTTCTTTTTACTAAAACATTTTTTCCACAAGTGACGGCATATAAATGTACAATAATGTAAATTTGTTCCGAAATGCATATACATAAGTTTGATGTTGTTCATCGATAACAACATACGTTATATTAGATAAGCGAGATATGGTCCTTTAACGCAGCATCAATCTCAAGGCAGCAGGTACCTCCTCAAAGAACCTACCAAAATGTATTAACAAACCAAACAATATTTTCCTCTGAAAGTTTATAATGCTACCTAACTTCTGCTGGATATGTCACACTTATTGCTTCACTTTCAGTTGTCAGATTTGAACAAAGATGTGCGTGTCCGTAATATAAATGTTTTTGGGTTTTTTTTAAATTGAAGGCAATGGGTAGAATTGCCTTCATTATCGTCCTTTGCATAATAGTAAATAGTGATTAGTGATTGTATGCATAGTAAGAATGCCAAACTCCATGATCAAATGATCTTGACAGTCTTCATATAAATGATCATCTTCGTTGGCATTTGGCTAGCCAAAAACTGCCTTACCTTGCTTTGCTCACCAGTCATCAGTAGTAACAAAAAAACAGCTAACAACAAACAACAAAAAATATAAAGCGCAGCAGCAGCAGCAGCAACCACTTTACCAGTTTTTGATTATACTGATGATGATAATGATGGCGTTGAGTGTGAGTCGCCTCTTATTTCTACTGCTTCACCTCCAAAGCTGCACAACAACATGTTTTTTTTCTGGAAGGAAAAAAAGCACAAGAAATGAACTGTTGGCAATATTATTTTGCCTGCTGACAGAAAAAGTCTGCTGGATTTACCAAAGAACCAACCACAACAGCAGCATTTTAACTGTACACACAGCAGCAGCAGCGTCCTGTCACATCTTTGCACGTTTTCAATAAGTTTACCTTATAATGAGCCTATCAACAGGCTATAATATTGTGATATGACTTATAGTTCAGTTTAGTCTGCAATGCTGGCTTTTGTATACAGGTGTACCTAATATATAAGGGATATAAAATGTTGAATACATTGTATAGAGAAGCAGAAATTTGCAAACATTTTTATGCCGTAAAGTGACCATCGCGTATCACAGTGAAGCTTTTATAAACGCCAACATTCTGACATAAAAAGTCGCTAGTCTGCGAATCCCTCCCTACCCTTTTGCATCATGATGATATAAAACGATGGTAACAACAAAGTTAGCAGTTTTCTTATTATGAAACGTATATAGTAACGTGTGTCTATTTATATTAGCGAGTATAAAAAGTATAGATATGTTGTATAGACTTATATACTTGGAAAAAAGTTATTATTTTACCTCGGAATGCAAATGGACAAGGTATGTGGTTTCGTTTTGGTTTATTAAACTGGTTAAACTGACTGAGTATATTATACATTATAGTTTATGTGAGTACCATACTTTATATTTATACTTTTGACTCTATAGTTACATGTATGTAGGTATTCATAAGTTTCTTGCTTCTTTTTCTCCAAGAAAAATATTATTAGAAACTCAAATGATCGTAATAATAGTCTTGAATCAAAGCTTTATATTGACTACAATTTATTGCCAAATGATGCTATTCAACTTGAGAAATAAATCAAGCTTCAACTTGATAATGCAGTCGCTCACAACGCGTTTCTTCTTTTTTTCTGTTCTGGTTCGTACATGCAAAAACATATTATATTTGCCCCGTTTTTTCCAAATTGTTACCTGCACACAGGTACAAAAACGATAGGTATATTAATTTATTATGTACCTACAAACTATGCCGACGTGACTAGTGGACGTACTTGATAAAGGGTCGTATTTCCTTCAATATAAGCCAGTCTGTCACTCTTGCTGTCTGTCAGTATGTGCTTACCTTGCTTTTTAACGGCAAATATTTTTATATCGTCCGTCTATTTCTATATTTTGCCATTGTGGCTATCACATAATCGGTGTAGTTGAGCAGGAGTTAAGCTTTTGTGAATAAAAAATGTGTCGGCCTTCTGTTGGAGGAAATAAGGTGTTACGTAGTTTTTTTGTAGCTAGAACGCTACATTATCTCAACGCTGGACGAGATTATGAGAAGATGTTGTTTTTTTTGTCTTTTTAACTGCTGTCAGTCATTATTGTTAGGATTTGAATGACAGTATGGAGGTCACCTTAAAAAGAAACATTCGAAACTTAATGTAGCGAATGTACCGGCTTGTATTTTACTTTTTTTCCCCCAATTTTATATATGTCTACGTATTCGACGACGATTGCGACGGCGTCTTACCAGCGTTTGGTGCATGGTGGATGGAAATGAGATTACGCAATGAGAGAAACAGTGAACCATACAAACGTGATGAGATGAAAAACAAAGCGTGCAGAACTGCAGATATTGTAAAATGTTAATGAGCCACAAAGACATAAGCATGTCATGCCAACATCACACGAATGGTCCAAAAGCTTTAATCAGTAAAGTGACCAGTTTCCAGTGAAGATGAAGTGCTGAAAAGGATAAACTGGACAGCTTGCAAAAAGGTTGGCTGTACTAACCAGCACGAGCACATCATCATATCACAACAAGTAGGGACAATATAATTCTTCAATCCTTCCTTACACCACAAAAGAAGCCAATCCTTTTTTAGTACTTGTTGTTGTGGTCGTCTCTGTCTGACAGAAGCTTTTCTTGAGAATATACAAACTGTACAAGTTTGCTGGAAACAGATAAACAATCGCGGCTCACTCACAACAACAGTTTGCTTTAATGTGGCTCTTGTTGATGTCCAGCCACTCCAACGACAAGCGGAGAAATGAGATAGTGGAAATAACTCATTTTGTAATTGCAAATTATTAAAAATTTAACTCGTTTTATGCATAGCATTCAGACAATTTCCGTTTAAATAGCTATCATACTACTAGTTCATTTAATTGCCACTACGTTTGTGATAATATAAAAATATAATTATTGCGCTTGCGGCAGCCTGGAAGGTTCCCACGGATGAATTGTGTTGCATTTAGTTCAGATCGTATTTTTTTGAAAAATAAAAAGAGGAGCTACAACAGCCTTTGTATACCAATGTTGCTTGTTTGAGCGTTGAGAATAATTCAGTGAGTGCTGGTCATTTGCTTCAAAATATAAAAATTTGCAAATTTGTGTTGGCAATGCTTATCTTATGTTAAAATCGCTAAATTAATTTTCAGTTTCCTAGTGTTATAAGTTATATGAAATGTTCGCTCAGTCTCCAAAGTTCAAACCTCGGTAGTGGTTGAAGTAAATTCCGAATAAAAGCGTTTTCCCAGATGTACAATTACAATGTGCTATAAATTCGCGCTGCGATTACAGAAATAAAAATCGAAAATGAAAGTTATCAACTTATGAAACTAGTATCAGACCAGTTGTCGGTGAATCAAGGTCAGGGATACATATCTGCCTACATCAGAAGTGGATTGCTGGCAGCATACCAATAATATATTATTTGACATTGTATAAATACATTTGTGTAGTGCAGTTTTGTGTCAAATAGAATGCTAATGGTACCATTGCTAAGCTACTAAAAGGAAAAAACAACTGCACTGAACATCAGCCAAAAGCCAATGTTACATGACCATCAAAAGTGATAACCTTAACCTTAGCATGTCTATATGTAAATAATTTACAAAAGTTTGAGAAATATTGCAGTGAAGCAGAAAGAAACACTTTGAAAGAAAAAAGTGAAAGTTTTGTGTTGTTTGCCCAAGCACCCCTTTCCAGTGTCACAAAAATTGTCTCACAGTATCATCGTCTTCGAAGTTGAACCCATACCAACAAGAAAAATGGCGACAGAAGTGTCTAGTAGCACCGGTGCAAAGAAAGAGTTTAGTATGCTAAGCTCTGAATCGAAGCAAAGACTGCACGAAAAGATTCAACAACCGCCGGGCAGTTGGATTGCTCGTAAATTAAAAAATGCGTGGTATTTAGTGTATGCACTCCTGCTAATGATTGTAAAGTTGAGGATTTTTCGGGAAATTTTTTCGAGAAACCGAAGATACGATCCGGGGAATGAGCCAAGTATGATTCCTGCACAACTACACAAATAGAGCATTTTAGAGTGAATGGTACCGATTTTGGTGATTTTTTATCTATGTACTGTATGTTCAAGTCCATTGTATAATTTTATAATAGGACGACCGGATGAGGTGGTCGTCATTACTGGAGGACCCCGTGGGATTGCATATGTGATAGCGAAAAAGTTTCTACAGATGGATTTTATCGTTATAATGGGTGCGCATTAGCATAATTCATTTTATTCATTTTTAATATCTTCCTCCGGTAAAGATATAATTTTTATAAACAGGTTGCCGGGATGTAACCTCAAGCCAGGTTAAAGTGAACCAAATGCGGGAACAAGGGGTTATTAACGGAACCGTCCATCTACTCCCTTTAAATCTAAAATCCTTGGCATCTACTAAAGAGTTTGCTGATGGAGTGCTCAAGATTACGTCTCGAATTGATTTTTTGATTAACAATGGTACTCAAATGGATTTCATACGACCAACTTATTTAATCAAATTAACATGTATCTATTCACGAACAATAAGCATTTATCAGGTCTAATTGATTATAGCGGGGGTCATGATGACACCTTACGAGTGTACTGAGGATGGCTACGAGAGCCAGTTTCAAGTAAATTATTTGGGTCATTTCCTCCTCACCATGTTGTTACTGCCAACCATTAAGCGGACGTCCACAGATCGTCATTGCAGTTGCAGAATCGTCAACACCACTTCCATCTATCATCACGCAGGTTCTTTGGACTTTGATAATTTGGAAACACGGTAATAACCAATGCTAATTTTATTTTTTATTTATTTACAATGGTTCCCAGTTCCATTATTCAGTGGAAGGAAAAATTCGGTGCTTTGACATTGGCATTATATAATTGACGCGACCACAGTAGTACATAATTTTGTTTTTGTGTTTTTGTGTAGTGAGGTGTATGCTGAGTCCAAATCTTACTTTGACTCAAAACTATGTCAAATTATGTTTGCAAAACAATTGGAAAAACGATTGCAACAGGAAAAAGCTAATGTGCATGTTTTTTCGGTACATCCGGGTGCCATTCCGACGGAGTTGTGGTCTGCTGCTGGGGGATTGCACTCTTGGTTTTCATGCTTAGTCAAACCTTTTCTTCCGGTATATATGTACATAAAATATAATCATGCATACTTTTAAATAAACTATAAAACTTAATTATTTTTCAATTCCATCCCTTGTGTATTGCCAGAGTGTTGAGGATGGGGCAGATGCCATCATGTACGCGACCCTCTCAAGTCAACTTGAAACAAAAGGAGGCTCTTACTTGGAAGGACTGAGACTCGCCGAGTCTAATTCGGAGGCAAATAATGTGTTCTTCCAGGAGCTTTTGTGGAGTCGCTCCGAGTTTTTTGTACAAGCTTTAGTATAACTTTTTTGTACAGGTACAGAGGTTCATAGGTGTAATTAAGAATTATTACGTAGATTATTTTAAGATAAAGGTAAAACATTAGCCTTACTACAAATGAAGGTTTCATGTATTTGTTTATAGAAAAAAATCACTTTTACAAATACTGCGATTACGGCAGTCAGCCGTGATCATCCATATGTAATTTTTATTTATATTTAAGTTTCTAAAAACTTTTTTATTGTACTTTTTAATTTGATAATACTTTCATATTAATGTTGTCATTAAAATACTAGCGCATTTTTCATGTAATTTGACGTAGTATGTAGGTAGGTAGTACGACGACACGATATAAAACAGTGAACGTGAAGTTATTGATATTGGTCTCACCTGCGACCGCACATCATTATAAAATACTCAATTGTTCCGGAAGGGAAGACAACAAAGAAGACGATGTAATTCTACTTAACGCTTTTGACTAAACAGCATTAATTGATAGCTACGGGACATTCGAAACAACGAGAACTGCTGTATTCAAGTTTATTCAGTTGATTGCCTAAAACTGTCTTGCGCTATGTTACTCTGTTGAAAGCTGACATCGAATTGTAAAATTATTGAATAGTATGCAAACTTGTAAATGTCAAAATGTGTATATAAGTAGTTGACTATTATGATTGTAATAAACCTGCAAAGGTAAAACCCAGCTACATGTGCAAAATTAAACTTTTAGGTTTAGAAATTCCGGAAGATATCTCGACATTTTTTTTCACTTCGCCCCAAAAATAAGCCGGCGTTAAGCACCCTTGCTTAAGAAGTAAACTGACATGTACAGGTGTACAGGTTTAAAAATTGCAATTTTCAGTACACATTTGATAATTGAATTATATAATCTGACGTATTATCATTATCTACAC
>JAHZNB010005147.1:0-10431 GCA_027744295.1 Callyntrura guangdongensis
TCGCTGAACTGACACAAACAGCTGTTTTTGTAGCACAGATGGCTTATAGATTACATAAATACACCGGTGCTAAAATATCATAAGAATTTTTAAAAAAAATGCAAAGGGTTCTCCTCTGCATTATTTTGACTTTAGCACCGATGTATGAAACCGTACCCACGTTTTTGGTTGGTTGTGGTACATTTAAGTAAGGAAACGATACGTGGTGGGTGAGCATTATGATCAGATAGCCGTATATATATCTAACAAGTGCTCCCTCCCTGGTAAATCATCTTTTTTATAGTAAGTTTCCACTGCTGTTTGTGTGACTCACGAAACAAGTTTTGCCTCTTTCTCTCCAAAAACTCAGAAAGAATCTTCTCTCATCTCAATATCTTTTGATCAATAAACCTTGACACGAGAGAGTGCAGGACGATGTCTTGTGGAATGATATGTGGCGTGTAATTGTGTGTTTGGTGGAGAGGACAAGGCAAAAATTTCTTGCCTTGATTTTACTCAACCATGAAATACTCTTCCGGTGAAAATATTTTTTTAGATAAATAACAAAGTCCCCATTAGTGTTCTGTTGCGAGCAGCCACCATAAATATTATATATAGTAGACATAGAGGCTACTACAGTGTTTGGTGAAGATGAAATTTTAATAATAATTTATTACAGCGTTGTGAGTTTCTGCTGTTCTATTTCTGGCAAAAGGGTAAGGACTCAGTCTAACGTCACGTCGTGTTCCTCCCAACGTGCATATTCCAGTTAGTTTTACCATAATTTATGGAAGTATGTTTACACAATTCATTATAGATATTGCTCATGGTATTTTCAAAGATTTAACGAAGACAGTAACGCCCGAGTAACGGTGTAATAGTGAGTGGTA
Source organism: Callyntrura guangdongensis (assembly GCA_027744295.1). Taxonomy (NCBI): domain Eukaryota; kingdom Metazoa; phylum Arthropoda; class Collembola; order Entomobryomorpha; family Paronellidae; genus Callyntrura; species Callyntrura guangdongensis. The sequence goes on from JAHZNB010005147.1 coordinate 870, forward strand.
AAACTACAGAAAGAAACGAAACAGATCTCTTAGATGCATTAACATTTATAAAATTTTAAAAATTCTACACGGTGTTAATTAATTACTACTATGAAAGGTCTATGAAACCGTTAACTAATTTCAAGTTTGGAGAAGGTTGTCGTCCTGAATGAACGCTTGATAATATTTCAAAAGTTGCAAAGTGTTTATTTTAATTTTTAGTTGAAAACGTTGAGAATTGTCTTGAAGACCTTTATTTCTGAATGGAAATCGAAAGGTTTCATATACATGTAGGCGTATGACAGTACATGTGACTGGAATAACTTTTCAGCTGTATAACTTGAGAATGAGAGTATAATGACGAATGAATGACATAAGAAAACGAAGATATATATCTCTTATGAAAGTGATAACTTTGAAATTAACAGGGACTTCAAGCTAGTGTCTAGAATGATGGAGAACCTGGCAAGTTAATAAATTAGTTGTGTTGGCCTGTAGTAGAAAAGGTAGAAAAGTTTAAGGAGAGAGGTGGACAACTTTGCCAATTAACTTTGTTTTATATTTATAATAGTTATATATTTTTGTTTCAGGTGTCGGAAACATGGATGTTGGGAGAATGGATGTGTGTAACGTGGACCAGCTCGGATGTGTTATCATGTACTGGTAAGTTTTTTCCTTGATAATTCTCTCCCACTTTCATTTCAATAAATACCTTATACCTCCCTACCCCTTGTTAGGCACTTAAATAAAAAATGTATGCATCAACTTATTCAATATATTCTTCTTCGTTTCAATTACAGCTTCAATTCTTCACCTAGTGGCGATTGCATTGGATCGGTAAGTTATTTTCAAATATACTGTATATACCTACACCTACATACACGGTAACGTTCTGGCATAAATATGAAAATTCATATTATCCATATCACTTTCAAGTACAAGAATACAAACATTAAAGTCGAGTAGAGTCGAATTTTCAATTGTACTTTTTGTATCTAACCAAGTAGGCAGTTAAATATGTTCTCCAATTTCCGTGTTACTTTCCTCCTTACTTTTCATAAGGAAAATCTGCGAGTGTATATGTACATATATCCATATATACAGATAATATAATATACATTACTGGCATATAGTCTCGATTACACTGTCGTGAGTCGTCCCTGTATAGGTTAACATAAAAACTGTTTATCTACTTACGCCTCAGAGAAAAACGTGCACCTGGCTTTGCAAAAACATGTAAACGCCATCACTTGTCAAACAAATCAAGTGAAAGTGAAAGAAATACGACGGAAAGCTTATGTAAATGCGTTAAGGTCGTTCTTCTTCACTCCCGTTACACTATTCTACTCGAAAAGCCAAAAACATCTTCAGTTTACATTGCTCTACGAAACACAGCCAACTCATACCTTGCAGCGAAGGGCTGGGCGACTGGGTACGGGATGAAATGAAAAACTTTTAGAGCAAAACGTAATAAAACGTTCCGCGCATTAATACATGCCGTTTGGTATCCAATATCCAGCAACAAAATAGGAGTAGCATTGTCACATTACATGTGACTGCATATATTCTTTTTGAAAGTAGATATGCTACCTTTATTTGCCTTGGGTTTTCTTATGAAAGCAATGAAAGTAGATATGCTACCTTTATTTGCCGTGGGTTTTCTTATGAAAGCAATGACTAAGGAAAATTCACCAGTGAAAAGTGTAAATCACACAAAGATGTAAAAACTGTTTATGTGTCTGCCTACATTTTCATCTAAATACCAAATAAGCCAACTCTCCATCAGTCTGTCAACTCACTCCAACGTACGTCAGTTTTTTCTAACACACAGAACCTTTTGTAGGGAGGTGAATGTGGCAGATTAGTAGTCACACCATCACGGCTTTTTAACATGTCAACGATTACCTGGACAGCAGCAGGAGCTTTTTAACACAATCTGTACTACCTGCTATTTGCTATCCTGGAAAAATTCAAAATATCACCCTTTGTATACCTCAGACAAGTCAGCGTTATCTTACACATTAGCTTCAATGGTTTAGTGTTAGCCCTAGTACCGTAATGATTTTAATGATGATGTAACACACAAGAGGTTTGCTTAATCCTATTTTGGCAGAAAACGAGGAAACTGCACGTAACATAATACTTATGTCCTGGTCAAAATCACGTGCTACGTATTGTCCTCTAAACTTGCAGTTGTCATTAGGTTTTCTTACGGACATGTTGCTTTTATGTCAATAATCTGTACTGCGTCGACAGCCCATAAATGGATCACAAAACCGTCGGCAACTCAAAATCGGGCGTACACGAACGGCCATTTAAGATAATTTTCGCAGCTAAACATAAAAGTGCCGTATAAGTAGTTAGTTTCTTATACATATAGTGTAGATGTCAAGCAAGCAATAACACTGAAAGCGCTAGAAAATCGAAAAGGAATGAATCGTCTCTAGGGAGCTGGGAGGCTTTTAATTTTTTATCGCATCATTTATCCTTCTCCATTCTCTCTCTCTCTCTCTTCCCTACTTCAATCTGAACACCCTAGCCACTTTATCCACAAAACCAAGTTCTTCATCACCGTCAGCTCTGTCTAATCGAAGAGTCTGGATAAAAGTCAAAGCAATTTTGGTGTATAAATCCGTCCAACCAGACAGAAGAGAAAGTACAAACAGAAACGTTCATTTTTCTCGTGTTGATCATGCTGAAAGCTGAAGAAGTTTGGAAAAATTGGGCCTCTTACAGGTCAGCACTGGGTGGTTGTTTCTGTTGTTTTCCCTCGGAAAAGGTAGGCGAGTGGAAATTTCTTTCACCTTTTTTGTTGCTATTGTTGTTTTCGTACAAGTTACGTTTCTTTCCACCCATTTTTCATTCCCGATACAAACATAAGTACCACCACCAGTCATTGGGAAATTCACAACAGCGGTATGCATGCTAACAGGCTATTATCGTTACCAGTTTATTTGCCGCTCCACCATTTTTATCCGCCACTTGTTCCTTGTTCAGTCGTCAATAATAAACAGCAATATTTTTGTTTTTCCGTGTACATAATAATGAATTGTTCTTTTTTACGATTACGACATACATGTATGTACCTACGTTGATTTGAGGAAATTCTCAAATGACATGCCCATAATAACATTTTAACTGCTGCCGCCGTCGCCATCGGCGGCAGGGTTGTGTTTTGATGGCTTAAACGACAGGTAGATAAGCTACTTCTATTACGGTGCATAATAATAATTTAAAATAAGGGTCATATACCAGTGCCTGTGGTTTAAAAGAGAATTTAGGAAGATGAAATAACTTGTCCGGATTTGAGTAAGGAACATATTTTACACTAAGTAAATCGTATAAACTATAATACTACCATAACATCAAATTGTACCGGGGGGTGAAAGTTTACGGTTGTATCGAAAGTACGCGTGGTACCTTTGAAACAAAACTTATCCTTCATTCATTAACTACCAGAAAAGTAGTTCCATCCTGCTGATGAAACGCATTAATAGGCATATACTTCATATACCATACTCTTTATCTCTCGGCCAGGTCACATTTCCGTTTTCATTGTCTGCGAAAGCGATTATAATGGTTGATAACAATCGGTTCTTTACGTTTGATTTGCTTCAAAACAAGTTTCCCGACAGAGCTAAAAGAAGATCTAATACAATAAAACATATAATCTGTCCAACTTACTACTCGTTGATCATCCTTAGAAAAGTGATCACTATTACGGTAGCGGACCACCCAAGAGGAAGAATGGAACTGAAAAGAAAGGAAAATTTGTCCACAGAGAAACTTTACTTGAAGAAAAGAAAAAAGCAAAGTTTAATCAACCAAGTAAAGTGAACATGCCTACCTAACCGTATATCTGGAGAGAGAGAGAGAGAGAGAGAAGAGAGTCCATTCATACCACAGTGAGTTGTTACTCTAGCGTGGCAGCACGTTTCTGGAACACAAAAGGAGAAGTGGAGAAAGTGAGAAAGAGACAGGAATGAAATTCTATAAGAAGCTGCCGTTAGTCCTTTCTCTCTCCCTTTTTTTCTGAATAAAATGAACTTTGTTAGGACGAAGGAGAAACATAAGTTGGGCTTTTTAGAACCTGTTATTCTCACTAAATGATCCACTTCTGGTCCAAATGAGGTTACTATAATACGTTTTTTTAGAGACTCCGTTTACCCTCCGTTTCACCAAAGAAGCTTCCACTTGGTAGCCGTCAACCCATTGGAATTGGAGTGTAGTAGTATGTTGTCAGGATCGATTTTACGTAGTTTAGTTGGCAGCTCGTACAGTTTACATTGTCGTCGGTGGATATATGTCACCGTCATCCTCCTCCAAAATACTATATAATTATACAACCAGAGTGAATGTAATAAATATATCTGTAATAGACTGTGAGAAAGAAAAAAAGACAAGTCGTTTGAGAGAGAGAGAAGAGAGAGCCGGAAACAAGTGAAAGCTATGACAGGAGAAAAGGGACATTCTAGAAAAAGGAGCAGGATATTTTTTTACCTAGCCACTCTCATTTTCACATCATCCACCTCTGTAAAATTTATTATCCCTACAGCCAACAAAACGACAAGGAAGCTTGTAACATATTTAAAGTAAAGGGTTTTAAAAAAGAAGAGGAAGTATATTGTATTCGGCAATAAAATACAAGCAGCAGGAGACGCTCCTTTTAAGTAGAAAAACAAGAAGAGTTTCAGAGTAGGCGACGGTGGTACAATGAGCAAAGTTGTCCGCTATTATGCCTACCTTTGTTATACTTAAAATAAAGTCAACTGTGCCGTACACCTGGTTGTATAGAAAAAAACTATCTCGAAACATAAATTCAATTATACTGGCTATTATTGTGAAACAATCTGCTATTTTAATGCAGCCTCTTGTTCAGTAAGGAAGCTAGAGATAACTTTCTCTTTTTTGGCTATCAATGTAAACTTGTTATTTTTATCTAGCCACCACTACTGCCACCGTGTGCCACTATGTCCTGCCACTTAATTTATAAGAGCCATATTATATATATAGCTTTACTTGATTGGATGGAACCACCAACAACGTTTCTCAGCTGGGCTGTTTTTGTACAAATCTGTAACATCAGAGTTTTTAGTACAATCTACTAAGCTGGGGGCAGCAAAACTAGTTTCAACTAATTCTTTTTATGTTTCTCTCTCTCTCTGGACACGATTCGTTTTGTGCTGTTTTCGGTTGTATTGTGTGCTTGATATAAACCGAGATACTGTACCGTTGGGAAACGGCATCGTAGAACTAAAGAATAGAGTGCGGCGACATAGTCAGTAACTGGATGTCTGATAGAGGAGGCATGCTTACAAGAGTACATGTTTCGCAATAGATTTAGGGCATTTCAGGGAAAAAAGTCAATAAGGTATGTAATATATAGAGGGTTGTTGTCCGTAATGGTGGAGGAGGAGTAGGATTGGTGTTATTATGTTTCCTCTTTCTCTTTTTTGAACCTCACGCATCAGGCGTTTTTCTTCTTCTGTGTTTCTGTTTTTTTTTAAAAAAAAGGTGTATTTTTTATTTTACAAAGACCGAGTTTATTCACCGGTTTAGGTACACGACCTGGGCTTTGAACGAAGCAGTGGACAAAGTATTTAGAACTTTTACATGTGTGGTTGGGGATTTCCTTTCATTGTAGCTGCTACTTTTCCCGTGTGTGATTTTCTAGAACATCATGTTCTCTTCTTTTTCTGCCAAAAGAATCAGGAACTTTTTTATGGACAAATGCACACAGGTATAAAGCAGCACATACATATCGATATAAAATACAAATGGTCACATGCGACTGCTTTGAATAATAAAGGGCTTAAAAGCAAAAAAATAGTCAGAGTTAATGTCATTCAATACTGTCTATTTGTAAATCGAATGTAATCAAAATGAATAGTAATTTCAATTTGAGTATCCTGTCCGACATCATTTTCTAAATCGATTACCAAATTATTATTATATTTATTCTATGGTTGAACCCCCTACATTTCCAACAGGTTATGGCTCCTGAATAGATCAAATTGCACAAACAGTTATCATTTATCGGAGTGCAAACTCGATAATAGTTTGTGAACCATTTGTATCGTATTGAAACATTTCAATCGGAAGCTTATCGTAGCAATAATAAAAAATTAATCAGTTATTAAAGTAAAAATTCCTGTAGTTAGTGATATGGCAGTTGAAAAATCTTACACCGAAATATTTTACTCGTTAAGAAAGAACGAAGGAGGACGAATGCTTACAGACTAGCAGGTGTTCAAAATAAATTAAGAAGTTGCACGTCTTTATTACAATTTTTCATAATACATATATCAGGACTAATATAATAGGTAACAAGAAATCAACATTATTGCATAATGGTAGAGAGTGTAAACGTTAAACGCTGTATTGGTTAATCCATTTTGTTACTACTGCAAACCGGAAGTAGTTTCGACGAAAAAAACTAATGTAGAAAGATTGAATTGAACCGAGACGAATGCTTACAGACTAGCAGGTGTTCAAAATAAATTAAGAAGTTGCACGTCTTTATTACAATTTTTCATAATACATACATTAGGACCAGTATAATAGGTAACGAGAAATCAACAAAATTGCATAATGGTAGAGAGTGTAAACATTAAACGCTGTATTGGTTAATCCATTTTGTTACTACTGCAAACCGGAAGTAGTTTCGACGAAAAAACTAATGTAGAAAGATTGAATTGAACCGCTAAGATTTTTTGTTATTAGACAAATGGCCGTAAAATAAAAAATAAGGTTATCATTATTTAACTTTCGTTTTTACTGACAATACGATTTATACACACATTACAGCCAGCTGCTAATGTCGGTGAGAAAATATTTACCAGGACATCATACTATTTCTTCTACTCGACTCTACTCTACTGGTTTGGTTGTAAGAATTACTAGGGATTCATTATTTTATTCAACAGGGCAAGTTGTCATTGAAGCAACAGAACGCTATTTCTTAACGGCATATGGTAGAAAAATAGAACAGCCTTGGGTTACAAAATTTATTGGTGATTGTCAACGAAAATAAACAGTTACTTTCCTTTTCCTCTTTCAACCATTTACGCCAACTTTTACCAACCACTCCACATGTACAGTAATAAAAAAGCCCAGCAGCACATTATTCACTCGCTTAACGTTTTTATTTTTTGTAATCAGCTTACACGCCGTGATGTAACAAAAGAGTAATGGCCCCGCTGGGGTCGTTTACGTAACATTTTCTACTTGATCCTTGCATTATTAATATTGCATTTCATTATAAACACCTTGCACAAAGATCCGTGTAGTATACATTTCCGTCGTAACTCAAACAGAAAAACTACTCCGCCTTGACATTTCACCTTGATATTCTTTTCTAACCACCAGCACGGATCATCGCAACAACCTGATTACATACATGTTCACTCATGTACATTACAATATTGTACAAGACCGATCGAGATTCGACACAAGTAACCGTTAGCGGGCAAGTAGGGTGATATACAGTTTTGGTTTATATTATTCAAACATGATTTCTGTATGCAGATCAACTACTAGGCATGAATAGAGAAAGACATGTAGTTTGTTTAGGTTTTGCTAGATTTGCTGGAAAGCACTAATATTTATTACATTATTGAAAGCATCTATCTTTCCAATTTCAATATAATCTGCTCTCAACCATAAAAACGGAAGAATCCGTGTAAACATTTATAAAAAGTTGTATGCACTGTTCTCTCTGGTAAGTTTTATATGTATACACACACACGTGTGCACACTCGCTCACACTTCGACACTGTTGTCTCTTTGAAAGTGAGGAATGAAAGTCAAACAAAAGGTGATGAAACATCAAACGCAAAGGAGATAGAAAGAGAAATGATGAAAAAGTAGTGTAAATAAAGGTGGCAAAACACGAGTGTGTCTGACTTCTACAACTTTTTTCTGTGGCAGTTTTCTGTCCTCTTGGAAAACAGTAGCGGGAAGCTTTTTATACACAGAGTCAGTCAGCTAGTGGAATATGTAGCCAGAAAAAGGCTAATCTTCCTTTTCATGCTAGGAACTGTTTTCCTCGCCCTGTTTTGACATCTGCGCGCCAAATAGACCGTGCCGACCAAAAACTGCCGACACAAAGTTTTTTTACTCGTTAGTAAAAAAGGAATGAAGCAACGAAGAGATCATAAAATGAGTATATGCAAAAGAGGGTTCTTCATTAGAAGCTAAATTCTTTTAATGTTTTACCGCCACCGTCCGTACCAACTTAATAATATACTATAATACTAGTATGTACCGGTAATTCCCGGACACACGGTACTAAAATCGGCCGTTATATAAATAACAAACGCACCGTGTATAGAAACACTCTCTCTTGCTTCAATACCGTGAAGTGTAGCTTTATTTTACTTGTCACTTTCATCTGCCATCTTTTAGAGAAGTAAACGAGGGGTCGTTACTGAAATGGATATTAATCCAGTAGCTACTACCGTAGTTAACGGCGCCTCTGAGTGTGAATAGTTATGCATCTCATTTAACGGCGACGCTGCTCAGATTTCGTCCAAGTGAAAGTTGAGTATCAGTAAAGTCCGGACGCTAATGAAACACAACTGCAGTGAATAAATAAATAAAGACTAGCTGGTGTCAGATAGTGGGGAGCAAGGAGGGTGGGGTTGACAGCAAGAATGGTGTCATTTGTTTGGGAAAGAACATTTCATTTTCCATAATGTGAATTCAATGAGACCCTTTTTCAAATTTTGCAAGTGGAAAGGAGAAAATTTTATTTACATTTGGATGGTGGATGTATCCTTTCCAGCTGCATGGTTTCATGAAAAGTGTACTTTGAACGTACAAACAGCCTCAGCAAATACGTCTAAGTAGAAAGAATCATGAGAAATGGGTGCACTGTACACAGTGAAAGAAAATTACATGAAAGATCGTGGTATAGAGGGAAGAGATGAGAGTCATGCATTAGGAATGAGGTGAAATTGGGAGTGAAATGAAGGAGAAACGTTGGAAAATCTTGATGGTGCTCGATGGTGCATAATAGCAGCATATATATTCATGAAAACCAGACTTGGTTGTTGACTCTCAAAATTCTGCAGAGACAACGAGAGGGAGAGTCTAGTCGACTGACTTAATGGTTCATTCATTGCTGTGAAAATAAGCAGAGAAATTACTTGTAAAAAGAGGGAGTTTGCTGCGCTCTTGTTCACACACTTAACGTTTATTTTAGATCATTTATATGAAATTGTATAATCCAGTAGAAGCAACTTCAGCGGGGCATTTTAACTTGTTTGGGTGCTTGTGCAAAAACAGACGTGTATATTGTCTAGCGAACGTTCGTTGTAATTTGAGGTGTGCGGTGTGGAGCGACGAAAAGTTTAAAAACGGGAGTAACCAAGAATTTCCATTTTCCAAGCTGGGCAACTTGGAAGCTTCGTACTATCATATTTATTATGTGAATTGAATGCTCTTGGTCTTCGTTAAAAAGAACAAAGATGATGTTCGTAAGTACAACTAGCAACTAGTACAAGCGTTGGGCGTCATTATCCCCGGTGGCACTGTATATACTCCGGTTGATAATTTGTTAGAGAACGAAGTCATTGACTCG
>JAHZNB010005148.1:0-17214 GCA_027744295.1 Callyntrura guangdongensis
CGCCTGAGATCGGTTGAAGGTGTTGAAGGGTTGGGACTTGTAACAAGAACAACTTATTAGTCATGGAAACATGTATTTTCTGAATACATTACTTTGTCTTAATTGCCAAATTTTCTCAGTAGACAGGCCATGTGGCTATAAAATCCCTTTGTTGACTTAGGATTTTGATTTTGCCTTCTCACTTAAGTATTATAATGATGTCTTAGGTTATTGTTAGTACACACACGTACCAAATTATATTGACCTGCCATATTTTTCCTGCTAGTCATTTTGGTTACGTACACAATTTTTTTATACAGAACTTGCACAAGTCTTCTTTTAAAACGAAAGATATACTTAAGTGATCGTTCATTTTCAAATTAAATTCATTGAAATTTAAAAACAAATTTAAATAACATATATTTATCGTAAATCTTCCAGGCAATTCGGGTTTAATAGGAACTTTCTTTTTTTGAAAATATTTTGCAAGTATCGGCGATGAAAAAGTCGACACAGTTACCAAGAAGGGTACATATGTTTGTGTGTTTGTTTTTATTCGAAGCAGAGTTGGCAGAGTATTGAATACTACCAGAATATTTTCTGGGTGACATATAATACATATATAGCAGCAACAATAGCATCTCATGCAGCAACTTCTACTCGGGGAGAGGATAGGATTAAAAAAATTTAAAACTAGTAGCCGAGATAAATAAATAAATGAAAATGACTGAAAATATATGAAAAACATGCAATAATACGACATGAGGTAGAGATATAATCATCATCACAACAATGGTAAAACAAACGTTAAACTATATAGGATAATAAATAGTGTATATGGTAATCAATAATTTTTACTTTTATTAAAAGCTTTCCAAAAATCATTTAGTTTATATGGATGTATTTATATAATAAAGATAGGTATATTCATATTTCTTCAAAACCGTTGCATAATAATAACCGATGAAATTTATAACGTACAAGTATGATTTTTTTTTACTTAAAAAGCGTTCAACAAGATGATAACAAACAACATGCTTACTCGTTTCTCTGCACTAATTACATGTAAGTAATACATATATAGTACGGTACTAATATTTACACCATTTTACCAGATATTTACATACACACAGACTACGTACAAAGATCTCGGATTTGCAAAGATTTGGTCAAGTTTTTGTAATATTTAATGCAAGCACGAATGTACATGTGCGGGTGTAAGTTGTGTGATGTTTCGAGTTTTACAAATGTATGGTATACAGTATACATGCAACATGCACGAATTTCTTTAAAATAACAACTGCACTATATAATAAATCTGTACTCATCCATAAAACTTTCATTTCCTTAAAATCACACATTTTTCTCGCTATTACGGTTTGCCAAGCTTCGGATCAGATCAGACAGTGATTTAAAAAAGAATAATAAAACAAAGAAACTGTCAAGGTATAAAAGTTTGGTGGGCATTATTGACAAAAATATCTAATTAATTCTTCAGAGTTCTAATAAAATGTAACACTCACGACGACACTTGATGATGTTGCAGCCTGTGCGTATCCTGGAATTGTAATAATATTATTGGTGGTAATAATAATAATAGTAATAATGATGTATGTAACGATTATGTAAACCTATATTGGATTGTTACTGTCTGTGAATTACAATATATATTTTTTGCTTCCCCTACGGCACTAATGGAACCTTAGAAATCAGCATGACAACTAGGACCGTTGGCTTGTTTTCCTATATAATGTCCATTAACAAGTCAGCTTTTTATACGAGGATATAATAACATGTATGGCAGTAAGTTTCTTTGTTTCTTGTCATTATAGAATTAATCAACGTTATATAGGCTATGTAAATATAATGATGATGATAAATGTAGTTTTTCATAGGACACTTTATGAGTGTTGTTGGCATCATTGGTTATACTCACAGAAACTTACTTAAAATGCACAATAAACTTCTTTATACACTCTAAACTAAATCTTTTAGCACACAAATAAATATATCGTCTCTGAGTTGATATATAACAATGAAAGTTTTAATTGTAATTTAGTGGCAGCATGATTTACATTTATGGCATTATGTATCGTGTGTATGTAAAGCTGTATTGCCCTTTACCGTGAAGAAGTTTTAATTTTAAAAGGTAACAAGTTAAAATAAAACTGCTGGGACTAAAGTTGTATAGAACAGTAATAATAGTAATAATACTGGCAAGTCAAATTGGAACTTTTCTAACTTTCGTTTCGTTTTATCTTTGAAAAATGCATGGTCCCCATCAAATAAAAACATTCAAAGTCGTAGCACCCACCCAGTAATGTTAACAATCTTAAAGATAAAATTCACAGCAAGTAAAGCGTCAAGAATAATAAAAATAACAATAAGTTGGAAATAAATTTTTACAGGATTTTACAATTTCTTAGTTTAAAATAATAAAAACAAAATAACGCAAGAATAAGCTCTTGTAACTTTTGCAAGCGGACAAATTTTTATATATAATATACTTTACCAAATTTAATGCTACTAAATATGAGGGCAACGTTGTTCAAGTGGTAAGTGCGTGAGAGATTTAATGTTTCCAATTTTCGTGTAAGGTCAACTGGAAATATAACATTAAATGTAACTGTTATTCTGGTATGTAATATAATATAGATATTATATTATGATAGCAATACAGTAGTATGGATATTATACGACACAGCAGTTTTCCTCTCTTCTTTGTCATAAAACTTAGTAAATTTTCTACACTGTAATAATAGTAATAATGTGTTGTGTGTTTACATCATCATCGGTATTACATACAGATACTCATAGTAATTATTTTATTATGCCATATTACTACTAATCCTAACGTGTATACCAATCATGTAATAAGCTCAAATAAAAGCGAATTTTTTTATTACAACTAATTAGAATTATTATCTAAACATATGTATATACATTATGTAGAAAAAAAACTTTTATCAGCAAAAATAATAATTAATACAATAAGAAAAGTCTATAAAATAAGAGTTAAAATGTATAGGAACAAACTGTAAACAATATACTCATAATAATACGCCTCGAAAAATGAACAGAGCAAAACAAAAAAAAAAGTTAGTTACTTTTTCTTATGTGTGTGCCAAACTAGTAGTTCATTGTCTAGTCGAACCGATCGCCGATTTTGTCCACTACCGTGTCAATGTCAACGCACTCTAATGGTGCTCGCATGTATATTTGTATGGGGTTTTGTGTGCGTAAATATCTCACTTTTCTATAAAAAGAAAGTTATACGAACATTTAGGAAAAATGATGATTCTACTGAATTTACACAGAGAAAAACAACAACAGCAGCAGCAACAGTAGCAAACAACAACGAAAGGGTAGTAAAAATTTGTAGTAGAAGTAGTAGTAGCATATAATAATGTACTTTCATTTATTACATTACATAATATACAATTGAATAATAATAATAATAATAGTTTTTCATGCAATAATAATATATTAAAGAAAAATCTTCCCGAATATTATTGTTATGTAATCAAAAAAAAACTGGAGGAAAAAATCAAAAAAGAAAGAAAAAAATCTTTCAAAATTCAATCAATCAAAATATTTTATAGTAATAATAATAATATGTATATAATAAGCAGTCATTTTGGTACATATAATATATATTTTTGTATATATAATAATAATATTATCAAGCATTCCGATAAGCAATCCTGTTTTTTCTCAAATATGACCATCATCATAATCTATAGACTTATTAATGACAATACATAATAAGCAACGTGGTATCTATAGTATTTTTACACGAAGTAGTAGTAACGACATTGAACAAACTAAAAAAACTCATTGTTGACATTTGACTTGACCGATCGATCTCTCTCGCTTTACCTAAAATCTATTATTATTCTGGCTTGGCGTATTTGTTTGTTTCTCTCTGTGCGACTTTTACAACAACCGTGGAAGAGATTTTAGTTCTGGTTTTTAAAAATATTACACAATGATTAAGATAAGAATAGTGATGAGAATAAAAAGAAGAATCTACTAATAGTAATGATAATAATCATAAGTGTAATGTGTGCAAGCAAAAAATCTGTACGCGTATGTACGTTTTTCATATAACACGAAGTAGTAGTAAATAGTAGTAATAATGATATAATAATATTGTATTATCGTTCCTTCTGTTCTGTTATGCAGTGCTACTAAAATTTTTCATACAATTATATTTTACAAATAACTGGTTTATGTACGACAAAACGACGACGACAACCTGGCAGTAAATATACACTTTTCTGTTTCACATTGTGTGTGTATGTGATTTGTTTTGGATCGTCATCATCATTTACGTTGGTTTTTATCAGTTGTATATTATATTACGAATGATGAAGAGAGAAAGCTAACAAAAAATGGGAATTTTCTTCTGGCAATATTTTTTGTTTTGTTGTTCATCGTCCTCATTAAAAAATGATTCCATCGTTCTAAACATATTGTTTGCTGTTATCTATGTGTACACGTAATATACTAGTTCTATTTACAATAACAATCATAGTAAAACTATACACTGAATTATAATATTACTGTAATTAATAATTATACAACGTGTGTGTGATCACTTAATAATAATACACATTATACAATGGTAGATAGAAACTCAAATAATAGAAGACAAGTGTGTGTGTGTATATAGGTATAATAATCTAGGTATGTGTATGTAGTTAACATATTAAACATTTTTATATTTCAACCCAAGCGCTCGCAACCAACGCAAAATAAATAATAATACACATTGTAATCATTAATATTATTATTTAAAATAACTTTGTAGAATAATAATAGTTATATAATTATTTTTTGGAATTGTATTTTTCTTTTCACCTTCTGCACCTCAACTGCTCTCACCAACAACAGCATCTTTTCTTCGTGGTTAGAACAAAACAAAACATGGCATATCATGGCTATATACTTATTATGATGTGCGCTTTTTTAGTCGAAGCATATAGTGTTGTTTTTCTTTGTCGCGTTTAGTATGTTTGCAATGATAAAGTCTAATAATAATTAATTCATAAATTATATATTAAGACGATGAGAATGACTCGTATTTTTGTTTTGTGCCTGTTGCACAAGTAATAATGATAACAATTAATATTATAATAATATAGCAAAAACGGTTAAAAATCTTTTGTTCACGGAGAAGGGAAAAAAGCTAGTTTTTCATTTTCTGAGATACAAATACAAACTAGCAAATAGAAACACAATATTAATAATATTTACTTTTAAATTTTTGTTTCCATTTTTCTGTACTGCTCATCACCCTTCTTGCCTAGGTTTTCACTTAAATATTTTACTCGATAGATAGATAAATGAATTCGTATAAAAACTTGTTCGCTTTCCTATACATTTCTGTTTCTTATATAAGAAGATAGTAAATAGCGGACATTGTGTGTATGTTTTATGCATGTTTGTTTATATGTTAGATAGATATATTTTGGAGTTTTCCTTCCCTTTTCAGCTGCTGACATTTGGGACACACATTAAATTGGATACTTTTTCGTCTTGATTGTGATGGGGAATAATGCTCAATTTAAAAAAAAATCAATTTTACCTATGCCCCTACACTTTGTCGATATTGATTTATAATCATAGTGCTATAAGCATTCTGAAAACGTCTCGTTTTAACTTTATCAACATAAAAACGACCTATTAATTAAGTTAATGATTATTATTACCACCTCGTTTCTTAAAAAGTTTACTTGTTGTATTGTAAGAATGTGTGCCCCTCAACAATCGAAAAAGTCTCTCCAAATCTTTTTTTTATGTTATAGCGCTGTACCAGGACCAAATATTATTTTTTTACTCGACACATACATGTACGTACATATACGACAATATAATAGGTATATAAACAACACGACATAATATAACACCAACTTGGCCTCTTGACACGAAAAACTGAAGATTTTTTTGCTTTTCTCGCTAAGATTAAAACACCATCTGCTCTCTTCATTTCAGTTATAAATGTAACGCATTTTTGTATTGTTTTGTATATAAAGGGTAAAAAGCGTGTGTGGTTGCAAATAGACATTGTTTTTCTGCTCTCTCGCTTTCTTTCTTTTTGTTTCATCTTTTTTAGTAGTAAAAAGAAGCGCACACCACTGTCACAATGATAACGGTATATAATATGGTATATTATATATAGGATGTAGGAGTAGTAATATATATAATATATAATGAACAATTACATAATAGTAATTAATAGTTAGCTATACAAACTCCAATTTGAATACAATTCATAATAATAATAATAATTAATAATAATAATATAATAGTTGTAATAATAATATAATATGATGCCTAATTCCATATCTTCAAAAAACTATCCCATGATCCTGTGGCCACAGCCATACCATCTTCCGTGACGCCCAAGCAGCTCACACGATTGTCGTGGCCTGCAAGAACACCTGCATAACCGGAAGGAAATAGGAAAATGTGTTAGAAAACAGAACAAAAACACATGGCATATCCAAGCACCACTCGGGAGCTCAGAGTAACAAAATGTGAGCTGAGTGCAGCACTTACCGGCGCGTTCAGTTTTCATAGAGTCCCAGACATTGCAGTTAAAATCATCATAGCCGGCTAAAAGTAGGCGGCCGGATTTGGAAAAGGCCACCGAGGTGATTCCGCAAATGATGTTATCATGCGAGTACATGGCCAGTTCTGTAAGGTAAATCAAATGAGAATATATCACTTAATGATCCAAAAATTCGTATCAAAATTATGGCAAAGAGCAGAAACTAAACGAAAATGACGGAACGCGGGTACTGACGTATGTTACACATAAGTTAATCATCATGATATTTGTTTAAACACCCCCGCCCCATTCCCAGATACTGGAAATCCCCATTTTGAAACATATGATCCTGTACAAGGAGGCGTTCGCGATTTTTGCGAAGAAATGAATGTGGGATGATATCCACAACGGACAATCGCTGGTGGCCTGGATGAACGCCACTTTCTGTGATGTGGGCGAACCAACCCTGTAATACACCCTCAGGATCATGCTGAGCACCAATGACCCTTGCAACCTCGTAACGCATGTGATCGATAGTCGGAAAGCGTTTCCGACTTTTCAGGACGCTCCTGCTATTACACGGGTGAAAGTGATGACCCTGACATCTCACGTGTAAGGTTGACCCAGTTTCGCCAAAGTAGCATGAAAATGTTTCGTCGTCCTCACACTGACGACAAGTACCCACGTAAACCGTATTGCGGGTGAAGCAGTAGGCTCGTTTGGTTAGCTGGAGTGTGTCATTGGGACCCATGCGAACTGCTGCACATCGACCAATGACCGGGCACAATTTGCAACCGGCTGACCAGCAAGGGAACGTACCAGGACCTATCCAGCCTAACAAGCCATTGTGATTAATGTCGGTGGCTAATCCTGTAAATAACCCACCGATTAACACACATGATGACCTGCAATAATGATGAACTGAATTAAAACTGTAAAGTTGGTTTTCGACAGTAATGCGAACTTGAACCTACCGTACAGGCTCTGAGTCCCTTTGTTACGCAGTTGGTTTACTTCCCCATCGGGTTCCCCCGTGAATGGTTTATCGCGTGGCAATTTGTCTATATTGACTTGGCCAGCGCATTATTGCACATTAATCTTTTTAAAGTTCAGCGCTCTTACCAGCCGAAGATATCCCTTCATTGCATCAGAGAAGTGCGTGTCAAAATTGGTCGTCTGACGGATGTCATTCGATGTCATAAAGTCATTAACCTTGCTTTCACATCATTTCCTGCCCCCAACCTACCGCTCACTATCTCTCCCATTTCCGCAACTGTTGGGCAATATCTGGAATTGGGAGAGTCTTCCGGAGGGGTAAAAGGATCTCCAGTGAATATATCCCACTCCCAAATATTTTGTAAATTACTATTTTCAGCCATGAGTTACGTTGGACACGTCACAAACAATAAATTAATCGTGGTCGAAATCTCAAACTTCGTCAAATAAATTCACAGCTATTCACCGGGGAAAATAATTTAAAATCGTCAACAAAATTCACAACTCCTATCCACCAACTCCCATCAACTCGATATGACAAAAACAAATGAAAAGCTCCTGTTACTGGACAAGTCCTTCTCCCGCCTGAATATGAACAATTAAGAGGGACTAGACAGTGTGACAAAGCAAAAGGCAACATTTCCATCCTTAATATGCAGATTACTTCTCCTGTTTCATTGCACCTTCGTTTTGCCATGAACAGGTTCTGTCGGGTCTCACATTGTTTGCGTTTGTGCTACCAATTTTACTTATGGCCTTAAATATTATCTGTTCATATGTAAATTACCATTCCAACGTCTAACCTTCCGCTCTTTGCCTTAATTTTAATAGAAGTGTCATGGAGGTGCTTTACTAACCTTGATCCGCTCGAGATGTCAAACAGACGGCAGGTCGCGTCATCAGAACCAGTGGCAAAAGCCAAGCCATTAGGGAAAAACTGCACAAGAATTATGGAAATGAGTCATAGTCATGGTTGGCATATAACTTAGCATTTTGTCTATTTATATGTCCTAAAATATGATTATTACTTACTCCTATGGCATTAATGTCGGACTCATGACCCGAGAAAGTCTGATGGCATAGCCCATCCCTTATGTCCCAAAGCTGTAAAAATGGTAAAAGTCAAGGAGATGAGTGATGGCACCAACAACGCAGTATAGATTATGCGTAAATAATAACTGCGAAGATTAAGTCCATCCAATAACCCTGTTTAGTGTGCAACTCAACTATGTCTTTCTACGTGTACCATTATTGGACACCCACACAAAATAAATTGTGTCTTTGCGCTGACCGTACAACAAAAGCATGCATATATAAATACTATGGTCAGTCGCAAAGAATTAATTACATTACCTGTAAATGGAGCATATATTGTCGAGTCCACCGCAAGCCACGTAGCTGCCTGAGGGTGCATAGGCACAAGTCATGACCCAACTTGAACGCAACGGGATGGCATGCACTTTGTTCGTCGTGTAAGAGTCCCATACTATGAGCTTTCCATCTTGATAAATTGAAATGTAATGTTTTAGCGACCACATATTTATTTTTGGCAATTCTAATAAACTGCCGGTGTCTTATGATGTACCAAGTTGTACCACCCTACCTTGAGATGCTGATACCAAGTTTCTCGAGTCTGACCCCCAGTGCATTGCGTATATTTTCGCCAGATGACCCCGCAGCGTCCGTCTTGTTCGCATCTGGATCCTTCCGATAGGTTCCAGATTTGTGGTGGCCTGAACAAGCGTAGTATCGCATGCTTGTTTCCGAGCATCCTAGAAGAGTACAGTACACTTACAATTATTACTATTCCTTCACAATTGGCATATTATGAAAAGTCAACTTACTCGGATCGCATTTTTGAGAGTCTCGGCTTCTTGTCTTAAGCTATCTAATTCATTCATACTTGCACGCCTCCGTAAGAGATGCGATCACAGATCTGTAAAAAAATCCAATTTATTAATTGCAATTCGAAACATCAATTGTTTTCCTGTTTCATCACATTCAACAAAATCATTTGTGCCTGTCGGTCACAACCTCTATATATTTAACGTTGTTTTCACCTGATGCATTTATTACAGGCAACAAGTACGTACACATTACACACAAAATACAAATAAGTACAAAATCTAATATATTTGTATTAATTAAGCATTTGCTCTTTTTCATAGTACCTTTTTGTATTGAATAGGAGTACTTAATTACACTGTTCTAACTATCTAAATCCTGTTTCAGTCATTTCATAATCACCGCAGCAGCAGCATCGTCATTAACGATTTTTTTTGTCTAGATTATCATTTGCTCGAATGTTCTAGTGATAATGTCTGAAGGTGTGTGGTACTATGGTTATCTCTATTTGTAAAAGACCTAATTATTGGTTGAAGCACTTTCGTTAGTCCTATCAGCAGTAGTACTAGCAACCTTTCAAGGTTCTGTTGTTGCAATTGGAGAAGTAGTGGTTGCAGCAAAATGGCTTTGGAATTTTGTTTCTGCTGTACTGATGGTCGCAGTCTCATGAAAAATGCCTTGGAAACATCATCCTCATCATCATCCTGACAACAATGATTACAAGATCTGGTAAGGCTTTCTCTAATATCAAGATCAAGAGCCAGAAAGGACCACATCACGTGACAAAAACGAAGTAGAAGCGCAGCAGGACCACCGGTACCACAGCGGCTTTTTAAAACCTACGACGACGACAATGCTGGACATGAACACCGTGGCAGGAAGAAACAGGAGAAAGTAATCGACAACGACGACGTCATCGTTAGCATCTTCGTGCAAGTAGTAGGCGATGTCATCAAGTTAGAAATCATTATCAATAATAATGACATAAGAACAGTAGTATTCATAAAAAGGCCAAATTTATTCTTTATACAGCACCACCGATGCAAATCGCATGATATATATTTTTCGACTAACGTCAGAGCATTTTATCTTCCATTCCATTCCTTTCACTTCATTTTATTGTATTATATTTAAAATATTAATCAACACGTGCCCCGTTTCATATTAATATTATCTGTTCCTGTTCTTCTCTCAGTCAACCTTCTCAACCTTTTCTTCTTCTTGTTTGTCTTCTTCAAAACCCGAATGCAACCACACCTGAGAATGTACAAAGGCAATCTTCTTTATCGCTGATCACCACTACTACCACCATACCACCATCTCCACTCCACCACCACACTACAAACCTGTATACATTATACGGGTTTTACTTCATCACTTGAGTATAAAAAAAACTTTCGCTAAAAATTATTCCCCTTATAAATATTATGTGTGATATCACTAAAACAAGGGAAAGATAACGGCAGGAGAAAGATAGAGTAAAAAAGGTCTAATTTATTTATTGTACAAAGGTCAAGGGTCAGGTCGTGACGTCAATTGTATTTTTTCCATGATAGAAATGCGCCGGTCCATATCATCATCACTCACTATCCACTACCACCAGCACCACCACCAACATCACAACTGTATGTACAACTAGATAGAGAGAGAAAAAGACGAGAGAAAAAAATTATCATTTTTCCTGCTGTGTCTTTTCTCTTTGTGCATATAGGATTTGCTATATATAGCAGTAGCGGTCGGAAAAACGGGAAAAATAGAAGAGTTCCTCTGCTCTATTCCTTTTTGCACTACGACATACTGTCCTGTCCTGCTTGTAATAAGCTGATGATGATGACGACGGCAACATTGATGATGCTGTTAGAAGAACGTTGTGACGAGATCTCTTTTTACTTTAGCAATTGGAAAAGCATCTCTTTCCTTCACTTGCGATCGCCTACTCTTTTCCATACTACCAACCAGTCAGGTTAGGTATTTTTTTAGATAAAAAAACGGAGAAATTTTCATAGATATGCATGTACGTATGGAATACACCAGACTAGAAAATTATTCACCTACTTACCACCAAAGGAACCCAGACTACCCATCATCGTTGTCGTCGTCGTTTAGAGTAGCTATATAACTCCTCACCTCTTCGGCATTTTCCGGCATCTTTCATGGAGCGGGTAATGCCCATGCTCGAAGGAAATATATGGTCACTCTACCATTTATTTGCTACTGCTACCACCAACATGCCATACAGTCTACCTATTTTTCTATACTCTGAACCCAACGAGAGAGGAAACGTACAGTACAACACAGCTCAAGACAAGGGTGAGGCTTCCGCCGCCGTCACTATAACTGTGCACAAGCTTTTTCTTGTCTTGTCTAAGTACTCGAATACATGGGGAAGAACCAGAAGACGGTGGCGCTATAAATGGGAAATGTATTGATCTACACGAGTCACAAACTTGTACTCTCCTCTCTGACGTCTTTTCTTGCGATTTTCCCCGAACACTGTTCCTATCATCCCGTATCTTAAAACTTTACTATGCCATTTACACAAACAAGGGCCTACCACTTTCACTACCAGCCGTATCATCTTCCATCCTACCCAATAATACATGTTGATGAAGCAAAGGGAAAGTAAAGTACACCACCAAACCAACAACGACCAGTAATGGAGACAGCAGCAGACGGAAAACATAAGGGCTCATACAATCCTTGACATGTTGAACAGAAGCCAAAAGCTAGCCGGCTCCCTCCTCTCTCTCCCTTTTCTAATTTAACATTTCCATCCTTTCTCCTCCTCGTTCCTCTGCTCATCGTCGTCATCATTATTATTCCATAACAGTTCAAATGGTCTCTTTCCCTATCTTTCCAACTTACTCGTACTTTTTCTCCCTCTTACAAACGAAACAGACATAAATGCATAAGAAGAGGTACAACAAAACCGAGAGACTGGCCAAAACCAAACCAGGTAAGCAATATGTACCGCTATATGTTCAAAACATTTAAGATGTGTACGGCAAACTACTTTACTTTGCTGTTTCCCCTTCTCCTCCCCTTCGTCTTCTCTCCGTGAGCTGTGTTAGAACCTCCACTGCACTTTTGCTGCTGTCGAACATCGTAAGAGCATTTTTGTTTTAGCATCGTTTCATCATAAAAATCTTGGCAGCATACAAACTAATGTGTATGTGCAGGTAGCAGCGAAAAGAACAAAAGAAACGTTTCCCTTTGCTTTCCCCAAACGAAAAAGTGATCGTAGTAATGAAAGCAGTTTGAAGCTCCCTTTCGCACTCTACCTGTTACTGCCTGCCATTTTTAAACCAGTCGCAGTATCATCATGATCATCATCATCAACAGAAAGTGATCAAAAACAAGGAAAGGCATCTGTATGCATTCCATCTTTCTGTGTGTTATCTTTTTCTCCAACTACTTATGTCTTGACCATCAAAATATGAAATGAGAAGTTTATATGCGCAAAATCATGTAATACTGATAGCACTTTCTGACCCTTTCCCCCTACCCAATTGCTATAATACACTTTGAATACAAAGTATGTATTTTTCTGAGTTTCATCATCATACTTTGAACCCAGTAAAGTACAATAGCAGCATCACTGGCGAAAAAATAGTAAAACAGCTAGAAAAACGAGAAGCCAAATGGTTTTGTAAGGTACCATTTTCCCTCTGTTCTGTCCGTCTGTTCCGGGGAAAGTTTACATGTTTTGGAAGGTAAGTGTACTCCATGACATGATGATGGGCTTACAGTAGCAGCTTTTTCATCCTCATGTTACCACAACCAGCCCCACCGCCACACCAAAACCAACCCATTTTCGCGTGTATGTGACCTGAAACAATAATAAACTGGAAGAGAGAGAGAGAGGAAAGAAATGAGAATGTCTATAAAAATAACGCTTGGCCTGGGTGGTTTTTTAAATATAAGGAGTGTAAGAAGAGGGGGGAAGTAAACACCAACTCGTTTTTCTGTCTTTGCGTTTTCATGCCTTGTTGTTGAATACTACTACTGTAGGTTGCAAGTTAAAAAGCTAAAAACGGGAACAACAATTGGATGATGATGACGATGATATGCCTATTATAGGCTAAAAATGGGAGAACCTAGCAGAGCAGAAGTAGAAATAGGTATAGACGATACATGGTGAAGTTGAGTTAATAGTTTATATGCCGTCATAGGCATGTCGTGTGTGTGTATGCAGAGAAAGAGCAAGAGAAGGGGAAAGAGAAGATATTATGGTGGAAAATAGAGCTGTTTTCTTGAATTATTTACCGCGTTTTTTTTTTGTAGAAAAGCAGTTGTACACAGTCGACTGCTGACTATTGACTTAAGTTGGAAATGAAGAAAGGAGGAGGAAATAAAAAAAGTAAGTTGGAGAGAGAGAGAAGAGGGGAAAATAGGTACTCGGGGAATAGACGAAAGAATGTTTGTTAAATAATCATGGTAATGGGGTGAAAAGTGATGTATTTCTGGCAACTTTATACGCCACTCGTTCTCCTTGCCTCATTCTTTCTCGCTACTCTACTTATTTCACCCGACCACTCAGCTTTTACCGTTGAAAAAGTAAACGAGTAATTAATTCACAGAGAAAGTAAAAAAAACTCTCTTCAACATTTCATTGAACTGTTTCGGGTAAACGGTAGATGGTACGTGAAGCTAAGGAAGACGGAGATAATATTTATATTATTAGAAAACTGAGTAAAGCACGGTATGGTCCTCCAAGACCCCGGGTAAACCGTCAAAGTAGGAAGTAGTTGGCATTCAAATTTATAGTACATGATTATGAATAAATATGAGCAGGTGCAATGTTGTAGTACTGACTGTACTCCATGTTGTATGAGAGTGTGTGTAGCATGTGGACGGTCTTGGGGTGTGTGATGAGTGACTATTTCCCACGCAAAGAATTAATTCATCAGCCTACTTCTAATAATAATTTGCATACAACACAGCCAGGTTCGGTAATAAACAAAGTGCTGCTATTATTATTTATGGGGTTTTTAATGTTTGCGGGTTTTTGCTGAGTGGAATGCAAAACATTATAAACTGCTGCTCCGTTGTAGTCCTAACTTTAGCGCAGAATATTTGTGAAAACAAACCGTAGAATTTATTGACACGAGGCTATGAGAAAAGTACAAAGGCGGAAATTAGGACCAATTTTGTAACCTGAGCATAAGGTGAGAGACGCAGTGTTTACTACTGGATTTATTTTAATCTGTATAGGTGAGTTTGAGGTGAGTGTAAAGATGATGGACAAATTGCATGTTTTGTACAATAAATTTAAAGCGGCCCTTATCATCCTTGGTTTTAAACTTGAAGTGGCATAATATATTCAAATTTGTAATAATAAATGTCAACTATTTTATAGCTGTAATGTGTACCTGTCCCGAAATACATGCCCAGATCTGGTAATACTAGCCATATAATTAGGTATATATGCCTTATTATGATATCACAAATATTGTAATTATTTTTATACGCATACACCAACCTGTATGCATATAATTTCACTTGAAGATTTTCTTTTAACTTGAAAAGTTACTAAAGCCGCACACTTCGTTAACAACTACGGATGATGATATGCTACACACAATTTGACTCAGCACGGATTCCAGTTTTACAATTTAGAATGCCAAGAATTTTTGTAATTATAAAACTTTAATGACATTTTCGCGTAACCATTTTGTAATGCCTTTAATTTCACAGAGTTCGAAGTGATATTAACGTTAATTATTTTTTAATTGACAGGTAATTAAGCCATCAGAGAAACCCTTTTCATATTATTTACGGCAAATGTAAGAAAGTATGCAGAGAACCGACAGATGAGGATACAACCTTTACAACCAAACTGTTCTACAACATGTGTGCCAAGACGTGGAAAACCTTTTTCACAAAGAGAACA
The DNA here is from genome assembly GCA_027744295.1 of Callyntrura guangdongensis. Taxonomy (NCBI): domain Eukaryota; kingdom Metazoa; phylum Arthropoda; class Collembola; order Entomobryomorpha; family Paronellidae; genus Callyntrura; species Callyntrura guangdongensis. The sequence goes on from JAHZNB010005148.1 coordinate 15,270, forward strand.
GACACAACAAATAATACCCCCTAAACTAGATGATATACAATCTGAGTGAGATATGCTTGTGCGTTCAATTATTTAAATCAATACGCACACAAGTTTTGTGTACAATCGAAGGATTTACATATTCAAATAAATCTTTGCGAACGTCATTACATCCGTTTCTGCTTCAACGCTTATTTTAGCATATTTAGATTACATTAACGTAACCTCGTTAAATCTTAAAACAATTTCAATACCAGTAAGGCCAAGGCATGGTACGAGGCAAGTTATTTAGGATATATACATATGTACGTAATGAATAAAACTGTAAATGTCGTAAGACGTACATATATATAACAGATTTGAGATACGTTTGAAAATTCTCAAGTCCACATGCATAAGATAATGGGCAGCGAGGAGCTCGTGCCGCACTTCCTGTTAATTTCAAATGTATACAAAACACATACTATTTCGAGCATAACACAAGCGATACAAAAATAAAGCATGCCTTATCAATTTTCTGTAACACGCTGTACCAAACAACTGACTATACAGCAGTAATCAAAACTGTAAATCAGTTATTCTTAGAAAGTAGCTCTTTTAATATAACCAGCCAGATTGAGTTTTACAGCACAAGCTGCAAATTATGGACATCCAAAAAAATACGCACTCTGTACTCTACTATGCATTATACATACTACTTCATTTTTTTGCGGATCAGACACCGCATTTTCATTTTGCGTTTTCATCTCATGTCCCATTTTTTGTTTATTTTAATTCGCCTACAGTAGTAGTAGCAAGATTACAACGAGTATCATTTCCCCCTCCTGCTTACTCATCAAAACGACTATACAAAAAGTACAACAGCAGCAGTATCGGTATCACATTCCTGCTACCCAAAAGTGTGATATACGTGTACCGCTCCTTTTTTGATTATCTTTTGGATAAACACTATCTTGTGAGCAACTTAACATTACAACTCTAGAGACTGTGAGAATGTTGCAGCGTCATACGTGACCCAATCATCTTTTTAAAAGAAAAAAAAAACTTTACCAGCTCACCAGGCTCTGGTAAAGATAAAACTCAGAGCCAGTGTGTGAGTGTCTGTATATTTATATAAAAGAAACCGCTACTGGAGTGACTACGACTCTTGCACACAGAAACACTTTGGTTTTTTTTCCAGGGTACTACACAGTAAAACCTTCTCATATCTTGCCTACTTCGTAAATTATCAATATTCATACCCACTATCTTTTAAAAAGGAACCTACTAGCACTTCCTCTCCACTAAATCTACTCGTTCCGGTCCTCCTTCTTTCATCATACACTCGAAACACAAAAGGGATCAGTCGAGTGTTTTCTTTTTTCCACAACAGTTTGGTTTTCACAAAGTCCAAAAAAGAACAAAGGGCTACCATCACCACTATACCGACCAACTAAGATTAAGATTTTCATATTTTCTCTACTCCTCCCCTCCTCTCTCGTTCCGCAACTTACTTTACTATATGCCAAATGATGTAAGCAGGGCTCTCTACTACAACCCTCAACTCATCTTTCCTTTTTATTAAGGAGCACACACAAGTATGGACACTTACTTTCTTCGTATCCCGCTACTAGCCACTCGTAACCGCAACTTTTCCTTGAAATATCTCATTTTTTTTTCTTTTCAAAAACCTCCCATATATCAAACGAAACACTGGCATACGTCAAGCATGTAGTACCCTCAGAACTGATAGGTACAAGTTGTAGTATGCCTCAACAAGAACCAAAAATGCCTAGTGGTTGGTAAAGACAAGTAGATTTTTGTTAAACGGCAAGAAAAGGAAAACAACAACAGGAACGAGAATAACGAGATTAAGCGTAATTCCCATTCATCCACCGACACCAGCCTTAGCAGCCAGTGCAGTGCAGGAAAATGACATGGGAGCGAGTTGAGACACGCCACGACGACTTTTTCTCCGCAGAAAAAA